>PGCI01000468.1:0-51909 GCA_002873125.1 Puccinia coronata f. sp. avenae | reverse complement strand
CTAATCACTTGTGGATAACATCATACTGGTCTATTCTGCCTCAATTCGCACCCTTGGACATAATTCGCACTTTCAAAACAGGAAAATGCTTCTCGCAAAAGACCCGCAGCAAAACCTGGAGCCAAATATGCTGGTAAGCTTACTCCACTCTCCGGGGCTCCAGCATGGCAACATGGTAGCTTGATAGCACTGACATGTTTGCTCCACCCTCTGGCACCTAGACGCACGGGGAAAGCACTCCACTACTTTCCCCACCCACCCCCAAAACAACACCGTTGGAGGCTTCCATTCGCCAGCTGTCACCCGTGTCCAACACCCGCCCCGCAAAAAGCAACCTTCCAACTTGGGCCACTCGAGAGCGATACAGGGTGGGCATCATTACCTTCCTCTTATATCCAAGGGCATTATTTTACTAAACACTGCACCCGGATCACAGACAACAGATACCGAGAAGTCAAACATCGAGCCCACAGATGAAGCTAGCCCACCACTAGATTTGCTGTCTGACCACAAGGCTGTCATCAAACTCTGGGAGGTAATCGCCTCTCGTGAGTCTGGTGTCACGTGTTCAGTCTGCACTTCATTTTATTTTTATAATACTAACCCTCCCCCCCCACCCAACCCTACAGTGGCATGCAGAAGAGAATACCTGGAGCAGACACATCTACCGCTCAGAGGATGGAATCCAGATCTGGACAAAGCTCACGATGCCTATTCAGATGCCCTGAGAACAGTCATCACCCGCGAAATGGACCATCTTCAGAACAATGGTGATCCCCAACTGGCACAAGTGACGCACCTTAATCTCACGGCCGAATCGCCTACCAAAATCAGGCAACCTTTTGTGCAAGTCAATATTCAGGGCATCAAGTGCTTCCAAAATTACACGCGCGAGGAAGCGGATGATCACTCGATCATACCTGTAAGCATTCACTTGCACGGCGGTTTTTTCTGCACCACTTTATCGCTTTCCTCACCCAACCACCTGAACAAATTCTCCGAGATGCAGCTTGACATGAAAGAGTTGCCAGACGGTGCCGCAGCACAATCTGCTACACGGATTGGTTCCCAGCCCTTGCTCTCATCTGTATCCTCCAACAAAAGTGAAGTCCTGCTACTCGCAGCCAAACCGATCAAGCCTTTTGCGCCGAGCTTGCCGACCGTGAATGCTGAGCTCGAATCGCCTACCCCGGGCGGCATTCCGCCGCTAGGAAATTCCCAGCTGAGCACCTCTGCACCTGCTGCACCCATCGGACCTGTGATCACCAGATTCACAACATTGCCGGCTGGATCTGCCTTGGAGCTTGGGGTATCGCCGGCGGGCGATAATGAACATAACGATCTGGTCGTGCTCAAGGTCACAAATGGTGATGCCCTCAACTCCACGTCCAATGAGTTTGGGCAAAAGCTAGCCGCAGATGATGCTCCCAGCAAACCATCCGATCGCAATTCCTCCAACCACAGTGAAGACCCACCACCCTCAGCCAACACACCAGATCTCATTGCCCCGACTTGGAGGGCAAACGCGGAGCCGGAATCCGCAGAGGATGGCATCCCGTCGCTGGGACTTTTCAACTCGAGCTCTGTCGAATCCGGTACACCTGTGAAGACCCCACCTCAGGATAAATCTGCAGGATCCTTGCCCACTGGAGATATCACGCATCAGCCTAAGGCGCCGCTCACGAAGAACTTGCCGTGCAAATGGCCACCGGAGAGGATGCTCCCAGTCCACGGCAACTGCGGGACCTGAATGTGCGGCGGGAGGGATCCATTGCAGGGACTTTCCAACCTGGGCCCCTCAGCCCTCGTGAACCCGGCGCGCCTCCCGAGGCCCCCCCACAACTGTACCTGTTGGATCCAAGCTAGACCATTCCCACATGCTGGCCGTCGATACCACCCATCAGCCCGGCAAGCCCAACGCCCAACTGGTCATGCAAAAGGCCACAGGAGATGACGCACCCACCTCCCCATCCGATCGTGATTCCTCCGACAACGGTGAAGCCCCGCCACCCACAGCCAACACAACAGATAATGCTGCCCCAATATCCTTGGCAAAGGGGGGGGCACGATCTGCAGAGGAAGCCATTCCCTCGCCGGGACTTGCCGACACGAGCTCAGCCCTTGATGAATGCGGCACACCTGTTGAGGCCGCCACAACTTTGCCTGCTGGTTCCACGCCGGACCCTAGCCCCTTGCCCACTGGGGAGACCTACGTTCAGCTTAGCCTGCCGCCTCACCAGAATCTTGGCTCACCAAAGCCCCCAGCAGATGATGTTCCAAGCTTCTCATCCGATTGTGATAGCTCTAACAACAGTGAACCCCTCCACCAGTCGCCAAACCACAGGACAACTCTTCCCCAAGATCCGATTGTGATAGCTCTAATAATAGTGAACCCCATCCACCAGTCGCCAAACCAAAGGACAACTCTGCGCCAAGTTCCACAGCAAATGGGCTGCCCGAATCTGCAGCGGAAGGTGTCCTGTTGCTGGTCTTTCCCAGCCCAGCTCCTCTGCCCTCGATAAACCCAACACACCTCTGAAGACCCAGAGCCCAGCTAAAACTCTGGCACTGGATCCATGCTGGACTCTAGATACCCACCAGCTGGAGATACCAGCCTTGAGCCTAGCGCACCACCTGATACTGACCCGGCCAACACACCTGCCGCGGAACCCAACCCAGGCTTGATGACCAAACCCACCCCTCTGCCGATTGTTGGTATACCCTTGCGTTCACCCTTGCCCAATGGCGAGGGAGTCAACCCTCATCCTACCCCGCCGCAAGAAACTGACTCAGCCAAGGAGAGTAGCATCGGCGACCACAGTGAGTGTATCCATGGTGATCATCCTCCCAGGCCACAAAATTCCTCTAGTAATGCTGTGACTCGGGCAAGATCAGCTTTGCCACCACCATCGCCACGCCGCCTCCGAAACCAATCTTCTCTGGGTTTGCAAAATGGAGGATCACCTTACGTCCTCATTCCGCCTCTCTCGCGGCTCAATCAGAGGACCAGCTCCAGAAACAACGTTCAGGACACCTCTAGCCCAAACTTGTATCCCGATGATTTTGAGACTCCGCCTCCGTCTCCATCATCTCGCGAGCCCCCGCCTCCTTACGAGCAAGTTGTGCCAAACCCTCATCACCTGGCCCCCACACTCCACCGGCATCCAACATTAGAACAAGCTCAGCAACCACCACAACGGGAAGCACACCGGCAAGCCCACATCAACAAGCGCCACATCAGTAGACACCACACCGGCCATCAAACCTCAGGCCGCTGGTCCGCCCCCTTTATCCAAGAACAGCAGGCCTGGCCCTGCCAATACCGTGCCCCATGCCTCTGCCCCGGCGCAAGTGGCTTTGCTTTTTGGAGACCCCAGACTCTCGCAAAGGCGAACTGAACCGCCATCAGCTGGTCCACCCCCTTTACTCGAAAACAGCAGGCCAGGCCTGCCAATACCCTGCCACATGCCGCTACCTCCGCGCAAGTGGCTTCGCTTTTTGTAGATGCCAGACTCTCCCAAAAGCGAACTGAGCCGCCATCCGATGCGGCAGAACCACCTGCAAAACGTCCTGCCACGACGACTGATACCCTCAACACCACCAGCCCAGGTCCCAGCAGTGTTATCCATTCTCTCTCGCGTGAGGGCATTGCCTGCTGCCGGCGGTTCGAAAAAAAGAATGAACTCGCCCTCACCAGATTCGGATGAACCTGAAAAGCGTCCTCGTAAAAGTGCCAGGAGCGAGAGCCAAGTGGAGGATACAGACAGCAGCGACGATGACACCACCCCAACTTTTTCCATGCTTGAAAAGCCAATCAGCATGCCATGTAAGATTTCCCTTTCTTACCTCAACCCTTACGTATTTACTGACCATGCTTCTCTTTAGTATTGATCCGCTCCCAGGCACTCAAAGGCCCGAACCGCGACCTTGATTTTGCGGCTTTGAAACGACGGGCGGACATTGGCGTATTGGCCCATCCGTCGGTTCTCCGGACTTTCCTAGGCATCTTGGGAAACCGTGCCCTCTTGTACGACCGGTCAGCCACTCAGCGTCCTCCCGAGGACCCACCGACCGTTACGTACTGGATGTGGCAAGTTCCTACTGGGAGGAATATATTCCAGGCCTCCTGCATACAAAGTTCATGCAGGTAGTCAATTCTTGTAAGTTCATTTTGCAACCTAAGCCACCGCAGTACCACATGCTGACTCCATCATCACCCTTAGGTCCCAGATTATTTCAACTTCCATGGCCGCACCCTTTTCTTCAAGAGAAAAACGTCCGAATTGAGGTTCTGACTTTGGAATGGATGAAGTGCTTCCAGACCGACGACACGGAGGATGGGCCGCTCTCCAGGGGATGATGTGCAGGTCGACTGAAAGGCTCCCCCATGGCAAATTCGACTTCAAACGGACTGTGGCGGATGGAGTGTCCAGGCTGCACCAGACGATCATAGATTCTATTAAGGCCGTCAAACCCAACGATGGCGTGCCCCCCCGAGGAACCTAGCCGGTACTGCCCAAGAGCTCGAGAATAATGGACTAGGAGAGGTTTCTATCTGGGTAGCGGCTCGAATCGGCATCTTTGACACCGCCCTAACACGAAATCATACCGCCAGCCACGAGGGCCTATACTTCATATTGAAGCGGTGTTGGGAGATGTTGCTTGGGATCTCCCTCATGTATGATGCCCAGGACACACATGACCGAAAAAAAAAAAACTGCCAACCCTCCGAGACATATCCGATCAAGGTGACCGACGAGGCAAAAAAAATAAAGATACGTGGCACGAGAAAAAACTGCGAGCCTACTCGGCATTGGCCCTTTTCTTGAACTTCGGCGTTGCGGGTTGGTTCCACTGCCACACGAATCGACGGGGGTTTAACTTGCAGGATATTCTTAGTCTATTCCACCTCGCGGAGGAAATGGCCATGAATGGTGTTACAATTAACTCGAAGCTCGTGAAGGTTCGGGGAATTGGTCGGGACAGAACTGAAGAACCGATTCATTCCAGCTGGGAGAGGCTGAACGATTATCTCATCGACCTACTGCATGACACCGGAGTTGGGCGACCTAAAATCGAATGGCACAATGCCGCAGCAGCATGGGATAGAGCCCTGACGGAAGGCCGCCTTGCACCACTCGTGTTGAAGGACTTCTTTTCTGAAGTTCTCAACCCAGGCGATACAATGTCCGTGTATGGAGATTGTGCACCAACGCCACAGATCAGCGAGCGTTCGCTGCTGGAATGGCAGGACAAGATCAGACACATCTTCATCTCGGTCGACCTGCACCAGCGAAAAACCAGCGGTTCTTACTGGCAAGCGGGATCATGGCGCCAGCTCCAGGAAATGTCGGAGGTACATGTGTATGACACTGACACTAGTGATCCTGACGCTGAAGGGAAGATGATAATAATGAAGATGAAGTAGATCAGTTGGAGATGGAGACGGCTAGGCACATGGAAGAGCGTCCTGGATCTGATTCAGGATCTGATTCTGAATCAGATTGAGGTGGGAATCATCTGGCTGGCAGAGAGTTCTAAAACCCCCACGTCCCTTTGTCACGTAGTTCTTTCCCACTCATATCTCAAATGTTCTTTCCCAGTTGTATCTCAAAATAGTCTCTGCTGCATGAAAGAATTTGAATTGATTTTATCAGGTCTTTTTATCCTGAGGCTCAATGGAGCAGGGTCCGGTGAGATAGTGCCAATTTAGTCTTGACAGCTAGCTGACTTTTCATTGAGTCCTGATGACTTGTGCATACTATCCTGGGTTAGGTTTGCATGCATGAGCCAAGCCACAAGCTGGCCCAACTGTTTTCCACAGCCACATCAATAACTATCAGCCACCTGTCTTCCACGTCCTGCATTGACCTCTGAGAGGTCATTTCAGAACAAGCCACACCCTCCTATCAGCTGGCAACCATGAAGAACTCAACCTCCTCAACTGCATCATCCTCAAAGCGCAAGACCAAAAGAAAAAATACAAGAAGGGGAAAACAGAAGCAGCATCCCAAAGAAACCATTGAAGACAGCTGTTTGGTATGCAGAATTTTGTTCAATTATATCATCTTCTCCCAGCTGATGGCCTTGATATTCACTACCACAGGTGACCAGGAAGAAGATTGCACACAAGGTGGCAAGTCTGACCACTTGCAGTGGCAGAGGGTGCCATGGCATATCTCTCCTGCTCATTAGAGTCCTGGAAGCACAAACAAGTTAGCTTGAAGTGTTACCCTGGATTCTCCAAGTCTGGGGAGCATGGCAATCCTTTAGTAAGCTTCCCATTGATGCTCAGGCAACAGATTGAACACCCGTTGATTGACAATTGGACTTCAATATGCACAGGTCATTGACTCCAGCAGTGATGATGAAGAAGTGGCATGCAAACTCATTCCTGGGCAATCAGTAAGTACTCTGATCTGCAATTACTGAAAGAAATTTATATGAATAACCAACAATGGGCAATCAACAAACACAGGGAGATTCTTCCAACTCTTCCAGCTCCAGCAGTGACAAGGACATCCCTCTGGCCCAACTGATTCACATTTCTTCAGATGAAGAATCTCTGGGCCCCTGCACAAAGGAACAAACCAAAGTCAAGCCAGTAAGCACCCTGATCTGCAATCACTGAAAGAGATTTATTTGAATAAACAACTGTGGGCAATCAACAAATGCAGGGAGACTCTTCCAACTCTTCCAGCTCCAGCAGAGATGAGGACATCCCTCAGGCCCAACACATTCACATTTCTTCAGATCAAGAATCTCCAGGCCCCCGCACAAAGGAACAACCCAAAGTCAAGCATGCCTTTCCCAAAGAACCCAGTCAAACCCAACAAAAAACACCCCCACCCGCAATCCAACAGAAAATAGATGCAGTATGTATATCCTCATCCTCAGCTTATCAATCTTGTCCAAATTCCATGGGAGGGAGTCAATGCTGATAAATACTCATACCTGGATGCAAGCAGCAGGTAGAGTCATTACACTCCCATCAAAAAAACATAGGAGAGGCCAGGTTGGTGGCTGAGGAAAAATGTGCAACACAACAAGGTCACAAAAGCTGCTTGTTGGAAGACCGAAAAAGATTTGTTCCTACTGACTGGTTTGCTGTTTGCAATTACCAGGCAAGCAACCAGTTCAAAACACCACCCCCAAAACCCCTGATGCCACCATAGCAAAGCAGCTTTGCCACTACCAAGCCAGGAATGTCCAGGCAAGTGTAAGGGTGCAGCTGGTATATACTTTTCCTTTGGGCAATGGGCTGATTTTCTGTGTGTGATGACTAGGCCCTGCCTCTCCTTTGAGCAATCTCCTTGCCTCAGGTTTCAAGAAGTCCCAGTTGGCCAAGAGGGGATTATTTGGTTGAACATCAGAAATGCTTATTGCATCAAAGGCTTGTCAAGCCCGGATCCAGTAGTTTTGACTAGGTTGCCTTTTCTGGCTGGAATTTCACACTTTCTTGAGCTAATCAAATTCTTATTGGAATGGCTCTTTCTATTCTTCTTCAATGAGCTATGGATGACTTTTGTGGCCAGTCTTCATTTTGATGGATGACTATTATATGACTATTGTAATCAGTCATCATTTTGATGGGGATGCAAACCAAGCCATGGGTGTATATTGTCATATGAGGGGGTCAGGTCTTGATGGACAACCACCACTCAACCCAGGTAGGTGCCTGTGACAGGTTCACATGTACAAGGCCCGTTGAGTTCAATATCTTCCCTCCCCCCCCCCCCCCCCCCCCCATGGTATCCTGCCTTCTCCCTTATAGAACTCAAGAGACAGCTTCTGGATAACATGCAACCACCACTTGACCCTGTGAGTTGATTTGATCCCCCATGAGAGTACCATGGCTATCCACACTGATCCTCACCAACTGGAATGCTAGAATAACCTCCAAGGAGGAGTGGATGACCCTCAGCATGGTGTACCCCAAAGCTGCACTCTGAACAGCATCAGACATCCCAACCCAGCAGTGAGTTCTCTTCTTAGGCCATCAATAAATAACTTCATTTGCATGGTTGACCCAAGCATCAATGCAACTCACAACTCACTTTTATGTTTATTGGATTGGCCCCAGAGTGAAAGCAGGGGCATAGAGAGTGCTGAAGCAACAAATGTGCAGCTTGGGGAAGCATTAGTGAGCCACCTAACCTCCCTCATCTTCACTAAGCATCAATGGAACTCAACTCATTTTTGTGATGATTGGATTGTCCCCAGAGTGAAAGCAGGGACATAGAGACTGCTAATGCAACCAATATGCAGCTTGGGGAAGAATCAGTAAGCCACCTAACCTCCCGCAGCTTCTCTCTTATGTGTTACCCATATGCAGTGGGGACTGACTCAGCCATGATGGGTTGTGAACTTCACATAGGATGGTGAGATTGAGATAATTGGTCGATCCAGAGGGCTGGATCCACCAGCCGTGGTGCTTGGTCAGGGAAAGAATTGATGTATTTATTCAACAACAAGATAATCAGTTCCACATCCCCATGGGTGGTTATTGGAGGCACGCAGCACATGGTACAGCACCCACTTCCGACCACTTCGACATACCTTCAACTACATTCTACCAGATGGCAACTGTATGTTTCGAGCAGTCTCCCATTGGAAGTATGCCAACCAAAATCAACACGTTCAAGTCAGAAAAGATCTTCATCAGTATGCAATGTCTCACATAGACATAGTTGAAGAAGAAATGCGTGGACGCCAAGTTCCAAAGCCAGCAAGTCAATGGATCGATGAAATGTCAAGGTTGCGGGTGTGGGGGGACTCTACAGCCTTCATACTTCTGGCCAGTTGCTACAATGTTATCTTCTTTGTTGTTACCTCTAACATGGAAGAGCTTCTGCCGGGAATACCATCCTGTTCAAAGAAGCCAATACTCCAGAACAGATGTTTTACTTCATTCTTCTTGAAGACAGTCACTTTGAAATTATTAACCCTTTGAATTGTGAACCCCCCCCCCCGCCATGTTATATCTTTTCAAATTGATTCCAGAATTATTTTGTAATGATTGTTGTTCAAGTCACACAAAGCTATGCTCTGATATATTTTTATCTTTGTGCTACATAAGCTTCAATTGTTGTGTTCTTCTATGTGTGCCTGAAGCACAGATATAAGGAAGGATGTGTGCTTGGTTAAAGCATGCCCCAGTATTGAATCATCTTTGAGAATAGTGGCTGATTTTCAGTATAGAAAAGCTGTAGTCATGTAACCAATGAGATCTCTACAGACCAACTAGTATTTTGAGTATATGATATTGTTCTCCCATACAGACCAACTAGTATTTTGAGTATACGATACTGTTCTCCCATCTAGAATTATTTTTCTCTTCAGAAGCCTCACCCTCCTTATCACTAATTTTCTTTCTCTCTTCATAATACTCACTCTCCTTATCATTAGAATCTTTGCCAGTCAGCAAGACTACAAACTCACATTCACTTTGAAATAGGATCTTTGGTTTCTTGAAAACTGTAAGGACTCTTTCTTTCTGTTGGATTGTTTGGTTTGTTGACTGGTATTTGCTCCTGGAGGGTTTGGATTCAAGGATGGTCTCAACAGGTGCAGGGAATGTTGGGAGTGATCCTCAAGGTGTTGATGGGGGAAATTTGGTGAGCATGTTCCTGGAGCTACAAAGTTGCTAGAGAGCTGATGGGAGTTTCACAGGGGAATGGTGTGGGGCCAGGGAGCCAGGAGCAAGGTGGAGATCAGGTGGGAGGTGGACTAGAGGGTGACCAATTAGTAAGCTTCCTCTGGTGTTTTTTTGAGTGCACTTGTGGGTGATTGGCTGATGTGGTTTTTGGGCAGCCCAATGGTCCAGGTGGGGATGATGGTGGCTCTGATGGGAGTGAAGATTCTGATTGGGGTCCAATGGTAAGTAATTTAACTCTCTTCTTTGCAGTGTAGATGGTCAGAGTAGATGTTGATTTAGTGAATGTTTATACAGTTGGACTATCTTCTTGGCCCTTGTATGCGCATCATGATGTTGCCAAGCCCTCATCCTGAAGACTATGACCTGGACTCGTGGTGTGTCTCTGTTGCGCCACAGCAGATTTCAAGAATTGTGGGCCCCATGGCTGTCTTGACACTGTCGTATCACCAGTTGGCGGTGCAGGACCACAAAGACTATGCGAAATATCTCCATCTTGCTGGAGGTGGCTGTACCATGCGGATTCACCCCAGCTTCAAGGATGCTGTTCTAAAAGCGTTATGGGAAAGATTCCATATAATAGCCCATCCTTCTGCGAAACAGCTTATCCTCACCAAGGGCTCTCCGGCATGCACTGTTGCGATGCTAGAAGAGGTCATGGTCCAAATCGGTGTCGAGCACGTGCGCGTGGCTTCCTATGGGATGAAGTGTCCTTACCGGCTGGTCGAAGAGGATCTTGGGAGTCGTGTTCCGCGGTGCTTGGCTCTCCATCAAAAGAAGAACCGCTTTGACGTGGGATTCACCTACTATCCCTACCATGGAACTGAACGATTTCGAGAGGAAATTCTACTTGCAAAACGCCCGGATGGTATAGCTAGATCCCAATCTGACTCGTATCCACTGCTCCTTGAACTTGGTGAAGGATTTGGGAGTGTCAGTCTTGTGCCGGATCATGAAGCAATCAAGAGACTCAAATGTTATTCCAGCCTTGCCCATTCCCTCAAGGCAACCTCCCAGAAAGACATGAAAAGCCCTCCACAACTGCGGTCACCTGGAATCGACGGCTGAACTCTCTGATTGAGAAAAGAGCAACGATGGGATTAAAGGATCGTGCGGAAATATGTGGTCTGCGTTTCGAGGCCACTGTCTGGGCGCGTACGGCAAACGAGGCACAGCAAATAGTCCACCAGTCTGGCTATCTCCACCCCCGTGCCTATTCCCATTCTCCAGCCCATCCCAATGTCAAAATGGCACTCGATTTCAAGTCAATTCCAGTTTCTAAATACTTTGCCTATGTCGACCTCATGATTGAGAAGCTTAAACGAATGCAGCTCGAGATACCCCAGGCCCATGACAACCGTAAGGAAATCAGCATGCAGCAGAAACAGGCTATCTTGGATGTTGGTAATGCAATGGGTTGGAATGGTGGAAAATTCCAGAGGCCAACCAGTTTGGACAAGGAGAAGGTCCCTGACCCGTGGTGGGAAGAATGTTAGTCATATTTCCTCTTTTTTTTTCTTTCTTTTCTTTCTTGTATTGAGGGTGAATCTCTGAACACTAATCATGATTTACAGATGGAGATGGTTGGACACCCCCTACGGAAGCAGAAGCAGCCCTGAGGAGATCTCCACTTGACCTTTGGGAGTTGCGGCCAAGACGAATCTTTCCCTGTCCGCATTGCAATGGCCCTGAGACTCTTACGCTTCCGTCGCCACCCCCCGGCAGAAGGCTTTACCCCTTGGGATCATATCTGAATGTTGCTGGCACGAAGAAACCATCCCTTCAATGCAATCTATGTGGGATTAAGAGTAGGAGCCAGGAGGAAATGGTGTTGTGGTTGACTGATTGGATTCGGAAACTCGGATTGCCTTTGTTGGAGGAACATCAAAGAAGGACGGTTCCTGGCGGCTGGAGCAAAGATAACCCCAACAAAATCCCAACCCCCTGTTCTTCTCCCAATCGAAATGATGCAGGAAAGCAGACCAAGGCACCACCGGAACCTGGATCGAAATCTCCTTCAAAGGGACCAACAATCCGACCCAAGTCTTCACGGGGGAAATCGGAAGGACTCTCTAAAAAGGTGGATGAAGATCTGGAGCAGATTCGCAAAGGAACAAGTAGC
This sequence comes from Puccinia coronata f. sp. avenae, assembly GCA_002873125.1. NCBI lineage: Eukaryota > Fungi > Basidiomycota > Pucciniomycetes > Pucciniales > Pucciniaceae > Puccinia > Puccinia coronata. The sequence goes on along the minus strand of PGCI01000468.1, from coordinate 40,132 downwards.
ACTAGCCGGAAGGAGACTCTGGAGGAACTCTTGGCAAATTTTCAGGAGGATAAACGTGTTGGATGGTTAGGATTTGCAGAATTTCTACTCGAGCAGAATCTCTTTGACGACAACTCGGGCCATATTCCACCGGATCTTGTTATTCCTACAGTGTCACCTCCTGACATTTTGGATGGCTGGAAGGTCTCACACGGCTTCATCAAGGGTGATGGGAACTGCCTCTTCCGAGCAGTGGCGACGTGGGTCTGTGGGGATCAAGAGGCTCATCAAGAGGTGAGGAGGAAGTGTTGTAAGGAAATGGCACAGAATCCGGATAAGTACTTGCCCTTTGTCACCCGAGGAGACTTGGAAGGGAAGGCCTCTCTTCAAGATCCAGATATCTTTGGGACGTTTTTAACTCAAAGTCAGGAGAGTGGGTTTTGGGGAGGAGATCATCACCTGGTGGCCCTTTCTTGTGCTTATCAAATCAGATTAGTGGTTCTTTCGCATGAAGGCCGGACGTACGACAACATACCTGGATCTGAACAGCCGACTAGGACCATCTTTTTATGGTACAATGGAGCAAACCATTACGAAATTATCTGGAACCCTTCGCTTCACTCTGTTTCCCCATCTTCTTCCTCCAACCCACCAGCTACCCAAGTCCCACCGCCAAAGAACAAGACCCCCACTCAAACTGTCCTGAAATCAACTGAATCAACCAAGGACCCCACTGAGACCCTGCTGCCCAAGAAGATAGTTACCTTTCAGGAAGCAACCCCCGCCAACTCGCAGCTCCGAGAACACTATGACCCCAGACTGCTGGCTGTGGCACCGACTTCTCCTCCTCTCAAGTCAACCATTGAAAAAATCAGGAAGACCAAGCCTGTGAACCCAGCCAACACAAGCCTTCCCAAGAGGCAGCCTGTTGTTGTTATTCCACGTCTCAACCCCGTCGCGTGCAAATTCCCCTGGAACCAACCGCTTTCTCCAGAATTAAAGGAAAAGAAGAGAGTTCGAGTGCTTGGATTGGAGAAAAATCACGGGTTGCCTATTGTAGATGGCTACTGGACGGAGGTGAATGAAAAGCTGATGTTGGAGACTTGGGAGAGGGTCCAACAACTTCCACGTGGGACCATCCGCTTTGCGCTGCCACTGGGACTCATGGACGGCTGGCGCATCTCACACGACCTTATCAGGACAACCACCAGCACCAAATCACCTGACTCCTCTGGGTTCTACCATGCCCTGTCCTACTGGATGCATGGCCATCAGGATCTTCATGAAGTAATCAGAAGGAGAGTTGCGGATGGCTTGGGTAAAATTATCCCTCAGATGAAACCAAAGAAGAAAGAACACAGCATCTTGTCCGCCATCTTGAACCCAGAAGATCCAAGGGGAATCGTCAACCTGGTCTCTGATTACACCTCCGCATCTGAGGGTAGGAAGCCTGGGAGGACTGCCCTCCTAGCAGTGGCAGGTCTCCTGAGGGTGCATTTGGTGATTGTGGAGATGGGACGGACTGGCGCCGCTTGGATCAAATGCTCGCCTCAAGGTCTTTTGTTTCGTGGAATCGCTTTTCCCACCATCTACCTCTTCTACAACTCCACCATGAAACGTTATCAGATCTTGTGGTCACCAAAGGTCCATCAAGGCATCAATGAACCAGGGAGCCCAGAACGCACAACTGGACCAGGGAATGCCAACCTTCAGTATCTGGCCCATGGAACAGTCTCAATCAGTTGTCCTCCACCCCCTGCTAGGCCTCCAGCAACTGCCATAACCAAACCAGCCCTGAAGCAGACTCAAGAATCTCCAGCAACTCTCGCAACCACCAACAAAGCGCCCGAGAAACCCAAGGAGCCTTGCCAGCCTCTAGCCACTCCGTTAGCCACCGAGAAGGCCCCTGAGAAGCCAAAGCAGACCCGATTCGCCCCACTACACCCTAGTCCCTCCCCACAGCCCCCAACAATAACATTTGGACCGCCAACCAAGAGGAAACCACCCCCCCAAAGACCACCCTCCATGCCCACCTCTGAAGATCTGAAGAAGGTGAATTTTACGCCTGTGTTCTATCTCCTGATGAACTATCTCTCAAGGGACGTATGCCGCAAAAGATGTGATGCAATCAATCAGTGGCCACATTTCCCTGTTGGTGATTTCAAGCATGTTGGCTGGAGGCTATCACTTGGATACTTTGAAGATGACAAGAACACTCTGTGGCGTGCTCTCAGCTTCTGGAGGTACGGCAAGCAAGACTCCTTTGCAGCGGTGAAGGGGCAATTCGATCACACTGGGCAAGCGGGTAACGTTATTATGATGTATACTTTAGAGCTCAAGGAGCCAGAGTGGGAGGGGCCACAGATGAAGGAACGCGATCTCAAAACAATATTGGAGAAGGTGGCAAATATTTGGGGGATCAGAATCGTACACCTGCGCATCACCAACAATATTGCCCATGTGGATACTTTTGTTCCCAAAGACAAGAGTGAACCTCACTTTTGCCCTGAAAAGCAAGCCTTCTACCTTGACGTCAGAGTGGATTCAAGCGAGCACCTCAGGACATACTTTCTGTACAGCTGGGAGGGAAGCTTTGGGATACTTTATTGCAGGTTCCATTTAGGTGCAACATCATGAGTGAGTTGGGGGTTCCTTTTGGTTTCTCTTTTCTGTATAATATCTGACTAGGTTTTTTGTTGTGGCAGGCAGGCATTTCCCACCTCCAGGCATGACACATCTTGTCTTTTCTTCTTTTGTTTTGGTCCACTTTACTCCCCAAATTGCACATTCACTCTTCTCTATTGTTGAATACACTTTGCAACTTTCTTCTTTGTTGTTGAGCCTTTGAATACCTTTAATGTTGTGTTGCTGTTCCCCAGGAAGTGTTTTTCAATGTTGGACGGAGACTAGGTTTTTTGTTGTGGCAGGCAGGCATTTCCCACCTCCAGGCATGACACATCTTGTCTTTTCTTCTTTTGTTTTGGTCCACTTTACTCCCCAAATTGCACATTCACTCTTCTCTATTGTTGAATACACATTCCACCTTTCTTTTTTCTTGTTGAGCCTTTGAATACCTTTAATGTTGTGTTGCTGTTTCCCTGGAAGTGTGTTTTTCAATGTTGGACAAAGTATACTTGCGCTGATAATTACCTTGGACTGCATCTTGAGGCTGTTGGTGGTGGAAATACATTACCTTGATTGCTAAGTGAGATATGGCAGGAGGCTGGTGGGTTTCTCAATGTTGCTAGCCCATTGGTGTCCCACAATGATGTTGGAGAAGTCTTGAAGGGGGTTTGGAAAGATGGGAACAAATCATATATGGACCTACCAAAAAGAACTAATATTACCAAATGACACATAGCCTAACGGTTAGCTGGTGATTCAGTGCGTGTTTTTGGTTGGCAGGTAGCGAGTTCAAGCCTCACTGAGGCCAAAAAAAAAAAAAAAAAAGAAACAGAAAACCACATACAGAAAAAGAATCCAGTGGAAGATTATTCAAAACAAAGACATGTCAAAAAAAAGTTGGATGCATTTGCATAAGTGGGAAAAAAAAACCAATGCATATGCATCTGGTGTGTGGGAATTTGGATATTCAATATGAATGCTATTATGCAAAGTGGGCAATATGCAATATAATCCTTAATATGCAAAATGAAGGATGGCTGGACATGCCCCAGCCCCCAGCGGACACCCCTGTAACCCTAAGCCCTCTGTCAAATGGTTCCTTTTATCTTTATCACCAAAATCGAAAACATGGATCAATATCAGCTTGCCCTCAAGAGTCACATTGACAACTTCATCTATCACGCCATGAAAGCTACTGCGCAATGGGCAAACAAACCCAAATTCCACCATCTTTGCCATCTTCCAGAATCAGCTGACCACCTGGGTTCACCAAGTCTCTTTTCAACTGAAAAATCCGAATCATTCAATGGTGTATTACGAAATGCTTCAGTCCATTCCAACAAGCAAAGTCCAGGAAGATATAAAGCAATCACATTTGATAATTATAATACCCTCAGATTCAACCTTTCCGGCAGTTTTTTCTACAACAACAAAGATCAAACCTATTCAACAGCCTCAGAAGATGTTCAGAATGTATTCAAAAAAAACAAAGTGATTCAAAAGGCTATGGGGTATAACTGGGAGGCATCCAATCCACTTCCACCTGAAAGATATCCATTTTCCAAATCAACTGATGTTATTGAAGAAGATGAACTCATAGTCCCTCAACAATTAATTGAACATTGCGCAACCCACAACATTCAACAAGTCAGTCAGCTTCAACTGGACAAACATGTTATTATGAAGAAAGGATGTTTTGTTTCAGTCAGTCACTTCTTCCTCTCTTCTTTTTTTTTTCTCCCTCTGTTTGAAATTTTCACATTGATCTGGTTGATTGTTTATTTTTTATGATAGTTCCAACGTCACAACTCACCTCTTCAGATTGGATCAGTTAAATCACTATGGGAACATTACTCAAGCTCAAGACCCAATTTTTATATTCATGTCAATGACTTCAAGCTGAAGGGAGTGAATGAGCTTTATTCAATGAAGGAGATTGAAAGGACAAAAAAAAGTCATTATGTTAATGTGAAAGTCAGTTTTTACATTTTATTTTATTTTCCTTCTTCTTTGAAAAATGAAGCTAATCCTTACTCTTGCTCCAGGATGTGGTGTCTTGCATCAATGTTCAGCACAATTGTGACAGAGGAAAATGCCCAGTTAAGAAGACCAGAGCCTCAGTCATTGAACGTCAAGAAACTAGCATTATGAAGTCTCAAGTTGAACATACTGATAACAAATATTTTGTGATCAACACTGCCTCCTTCTATTCTCCCTTTGAACATCACCAAATTTCTGGCACCCCATTACCACACATTCAAGCACAGGATTTGGCTGAATGTGCTGTAGAAGGTTTCAGAAACTGGGATAACAATAACTTTGATATTCCTCAACCTGCAGTCTCAACTCATGAAGCTGTTTGATGTTATACTTACAATTATATCTTACATTTTATTCTTTCTTTCATTCTGACCAAAGTATGTGGTAATTTGATCTGAATGCTTTGAACTAAACCATTGTAGAACTGTTTTAACTGATTACTGAAACATAAGCCAAGATTTCTGTGAGAATTAAAGAAAGAAATGTGAAAGAAGAAAAAGAAACAAAGTCAGAGATTAAAAAAGTTATTCTAAACCTAATTCAATACAACGTGCATATTTATCTGCCCACCCATGAGCTATAGGATCAGCAAATCTCCTCCAACCTCTGACTCCTCTAGCATATGGAAGTGGGAAGAGTAAGGGATCTTTAAGTCTAACTACAACAAAATGGCAACCACTGACAAAAGCAAAGATTATTGGGGGATTATCATTGGGAGGACAGAAGCAGGGGAGGAATGTTTGAGATTGATGTGGGGAAAAAAAGAATACTGGGGTTTTGAAGGCATTGGCCATTACATAACCAGAATCTGGCATTGTCATCCAGTTGGGCTCGTGAACTTCAGCATCCTTACTAGCAATTTTAGTTCTGATTAGAAGTGAGTTGAGTTCTTCTTTATTGAGTAGGTTGTGGTGAAGCTAATAGGCTTTTTTCTTTGTTACTTCTTGAATGATTTCTTCTCGAATTTCAAAGAATGATTCTTCATGTCTTCCTAAGCAGTGCGCGGCAGCTCAGAATCCACAGTTACCATCTGAAGCTACATCTTTGATATCTTCAAGATAGGGCTGGATGAAATTGGGGAGTTGATTGTGGTATATTTCAAGATTGCTGATTGGCTCTGAGTCCTGGATTGGAGGTTGAACTGATTTGAGTGTTGCCTTTCTTACTGGGTGTGATATCTTCTTGTTTGATTGGCCTTCAATGATTGTTGGACCACGCTTCTTCTGAGTTCCTGGCCTCTTGAGTTGAACTGCAGCAGCTGTACCGTCAAGAATTTTTGAGATGTTGTTGAGATGTTGTGTTTGTTGTGCTGGGGTAAGGTTTTGGATTTGAAGTTGGATCTGCTCTAGCTTGTTTTCAACATCTTCTTCAGGTGAAAAGGGGCAGAATTTCTTGAGAATGGCGATTTTTAAAGGAGAAAGCAAAGAAAATCAGTTCAAATTCATTGACAGGAATGGTGCGGAGTTTTTGGAGAAATATGAGGATCAGAGGATTGGAAGGGATTTGTGTGGGCTGGATGGTTGGGGTGTTTTTGTTTGATTGATTTTTTTTGGAAAAGATGATGTGCAGTGATGGCCAGCCATTAGCGGTGCGACCCCCCGTTTTCTGCATTTCCGCTGTATGTTTAGAATTCCGACCCCCCTTTTCAAAGGAGGCTGTCTGGATCTATGAATAAAGAGGCAATAATGATTTTCAGCATCTGAAAAAGCCTCTTTATTGGTTTAGAAATGAAAAAAATGGTGAGGAAACTCACCCAAAAAAAAGGATTGCATTGCTGCATTTTGAGCAATTGATTAGTCGCGCGACCCCCCAAATTCTGCATTTCGGGCCGTGGTTTAGCATTCCGACCCCCCATTTCAAAGGAGGCCACACACAACTGAATCAAAGGCAAATAAAGACTATCAGGACCCTGGAAAGCCTTTATGTTCGCTTAGAAATGAAAAAGAAGAGCAAAAAAAACTGACCTTTTGTGAGGAATTGCATTGCTGCATTTTGAGCAATCGATTAGTCGCGCGACCCCCCAAATTCTGCATTTCGGGCCGTGGTTTAGCATTCCGACCCCCCATTTCAAAGGAGGCCACACACAACTGAATCAAAGGCAAATAAAGACTATCAGGACCCTGGAAAGCCTTTATGTTCGCTTAGAAATGAAAAAGAAGAGCAAAAAAACTGACCTTTTGTGAGGAATTGCATTGCTGCATTTTGAGCAATCGATTAGTCGCGCGACCCCCCAAATTCTGCATTTCGGGCCGTGGTTTAGCATTACGACCCCCCATTTTTCGACGCCAATTCTTCTGCAGCATCAATCACCCACCCCAAATCAGTAAAGAAACCCCATTTAACATGCATGGTTGACAAACAATTATAAATGCAACACACCTTTTTTTTTTTTTTTTTGAATATATCTTGTTTTTTGACCCCAATCCAGATGATTTTTGTGATAGAGATGGGAAGAGAGGGGGGAAAAGGGGAAAAAGAAGAAAGAAAAGGAAAAAAAGGGGTGAAATAAAAAGGAAAAAAATCTTACTTTGTAATGCCACTGAATGTGAAATTCCTTTGGATCCACCTTAGCGCCTTTTCCATCCAATTTGGCCAGACTGTGTTTGCAAGGAATGCCGGTCCTGGTGCTGTGACATCCGGTGCAAACACTGTATTCGAGATCAGAGCGTTGATTGAAGTTGAGTTGAGCCTTCTTCAAAGCAAAGTGAGAAATTTTGCCAAAGCAGTTCTTGAAGATGGAGTTGATGTTGCGGAGGGTCTTGACTTCTTCTTGATTGAATTCAGCGCGGATTTCTTCTTGCTTGAGGAGGATTGAATCAGACAAGGAAGAGATCATAGAGGAATAATCACAGGGAACTTTGAGAAGAAGGGATTTAATGTAGGGGTGAGATAAATCTACTCGAGTGGCGGATCGGTGGTCAAAGTGAGTGATTTTTTTAGTCCAGGGATTGCAAAACTTAGTAACAAAAGAAATCCAAGTAGAGTCAATATGTTCAATCAAGGAGAGGGGGAAGTTTCTTTTGATCAAAGATTCATAAACAGAGGGAAATTGGGATGGGTCAGGTCTTTCAATTAAATCAGACCAATTTTTAATAACTTCATCCAGTTTTTTCTTGTCATTTAAGAGAGGAGAAGCTGTTGCAGTAATGTCTTTTTGAATGTGCCACTGGCTGAGAAGATGAGTGGAATTGGGAAAGGTTTTTTGATAGAAGTGATGAGATGGGGATCTTTGTTGGTGATGAAGACAGGAGGGGGAGGAATTTTAAGTAATTTGAAAAGGGAGTTGAGAGTTTGGAGTGACCAGGAGTGATATGGGAGAGAATCTTCATGAATGAAGCAGAAGGCTATGGAAAAGGACTGATTATTACCATGTATGCCAGAAAGTGGAGGAGGGGCATTGGATAACTATTTTTTTTGAAGGAGAAATCAATAGAAATGAAGGAATTATAGTGGGATAGAAATTCGAGTGAGGAAGAGTGATAAAAAAAGAGAGCTTTGAGATCACCATCCTTGGTGATGTTTGTTTGGGTGATGAAGTGGGAGTTGGCCATGGCCTTCTGAATTTCAAGGATTGGGGGAGCTTGTTGAAGAGTTTGATTTTTTTCTTTTTTTCTGAAGGAATAGATGAGAGAGGGAGTGATGGGTTGATCTGGGTAATAATCTTGAAGGAGTTCGGCAGTTCTACCGGGATCATAACTATCATCATTAAGCTCTTTTTTTTGCTTTTCAAGTTCATTTTTTGTAAGGAGGAGCTTGTCTTGGGAAGTGTCAGTGATGGGTGCTGGGGGATGGTTATGGAAGGAGTTGCGACAGTAGAACTTCCATTGAGACGTCTTCTTTTGAAATCGACCCACAGCGTGAAAAGGGCAACCAATCAATCGTGAAGATTTCGGAATTCCACGTGGATCATTCTTGCGCAGATTTTGAGAAGGAAGACCACCCCTAAGAAAGAAGAAAAAAAAGAGAGAAAAAAAAAAGACCAAATAAGAAAATCAGGACTTAGAAAAAAAGATGAAGAATGGGAATTTTCAGGCAGAAGATAATGAAAAGGACTCACCTGGTACATTTAAAATTTTTTGTCCCCTTTTTCGCATCAGTTCTTTGGAAAGAGAGAGAATAGCCGTGGTTGAGGGAAAATTGATGGACAGCTTCCATCATTTCTGCTTTAGTTTTGAAGGTGGTGTCTGGGTAGGCTGGAAGGTCATAAGAATTTTCTTCAGGGGGGTGTGGGTGGGGAACTTCGAAGCTGACAAACTTGTCATCACTTGATTCTACTACTATTTTTTTTAAGTTAATTTTTTATCTTTTTTATCTTCTTTTTCTATTTCTATGTTTTTTTTGGATTTTTCAGTGGTAGATTGTTTGTAGGGGGAAATTTCTATTTCATCACTAAAGTTGGAATGACTACAATTGAACTCACTCTCAGAATGACTATATTTATCTTCATTTTTTTCTTTTCTTGATTTTTTTAGGTGGATTTTGTTGCTGTTGGTTGTGGGTTTTAATAAGATGAAGAAGGGGGTCTATTTTTGCTTTTTGGGGGTATTGGGAGTGGGATTGTGGTGGATTGGACATTGTGAAGTGTGAAGTGGAGCCTGGGGGGTCGCTGGTGTGTGGGTTTGCTTCGCTTGTTCAAATCGGGCGGTCGCGGTTATTTTTGCTGTGATGTGCCTGCACCTCAGGCACATCAAAGTTCCGGTGACCCCCCTCTTGAAACCCGCATGCGGGTCTCACGCGGGGGAAGGACAGTGTGCGTCCTGAAGACACTTTCCCACGAAAGTGTCTTCAGGACGCTTTCCCACAAAAGTGTCTTCAGGACGCTGTGTAAGCTGTCCTCAAGACACTTCACTAAGCGATGTGTCCTCAGGACAGCTCCACAAAGCTGTCCTGAGGACACATCGGTCCCGAAGACGCTTCGGAAGCGTCTTTGGGAGCGCCTGAGGACGAATGTGTCCTCAGGACAGTCAAATGGTGTCCTCCGGACGCTTTCTCTTGGAAAGCGTCCGGAGGACGGGGGCGATTTCTAGAAAAACGCCCCGTGGTGGAGATTGGAAGTAAGATGAGAGATGAAGTGGAATCGGGCACCAGGTGCTTTCTTTTATGACAGTTATTGAGCAGCACAAGTCCGTTGGGGCACAATATTCCTATTGAATGCCCTTGACAACATATGTCTGATTATTGATTTCTGCTCCTATTTGGTTAGTCACATGGTTCACTTGGCTCAACCATGTCGGTTGCACTAGCAGCTATTATTTGTAACAAGATAACAGCTAAGCCTTGGCTCATGTGTAGCTTGGCCTTGGGACTTGGAATAAAAAAGGGTTCATTGAGACCTCCTGGAACAACATTGGAGGTGACTTCACCGGCCGCACTTCACTGTTTTGTTGATATCTTGCAACAGCATTCATGAGAAAACCTTGTTAATCCCAATGGGACAACCAATTTTGCCAAATGGTCACCGGCTGAACACAGAATTCATTGACCCTGGGCACTACAGGGTCTCTCTCGCAATCACGGCATATTCATATTTTGTAATGTAATGTGAAAAGTTTGTTTTTCCCTGAAACTTTATATGAATCATTGAACATAGGTTGAGCAACATGATATCCAAGCCATCTTGAACGGGATGACCTAATGTTTGAGGTTTCATGCTTCATATTATCCACTTGAGTTCAACTCAACATAAATTTCATACATATCACAAAACACATGCTATTGCTGGTGACTTCAAATTGAATTCAAGTTGGACATGCATTTTGCATATGAATACCTCCAAACACCGTTCAAACCACCAGATGACTATTAGTTATGCAGTGGCACCCGTTGATGGGTGCCATGAAATCTCCCCTGGTGAACAGAACTTTGGCATTAGTTCAACATGAATTCAACAAAAGTTATGGATACATTCACACTGTGTAACATATCACTTCATCATGAGTTCAACTCTAGTTATCCTTGTGGAAAGGAATAGTTCATGAACAAGATGGGATTAACTTACAACAGACATACAACCAAAACAAAGGTCAAGTTAAGCCATGGCACTTCCTGTAGAGGGCCCCCTTGACTCCCCTGGTGTGGCCATCTGGCGGGGAGACCTCCCTGCTCTATGGCCAGTACATACCGGTCATCAAGTAGGAAGGTTGCTCTGCTCAATGGCCTGTACGTACCAGCCATTGGGAAGGGAAATCTCCCTGATCAATGGCCTGTTCATCCCGGCCATTGATTGGGGAGGTCTTCCCACCCAATGACCAGTATGTACCGGCTATCAACTAGGGAGGTCTCCCCGCCCAATGGCCAACATACTGGCCTTTGTCTCCCCACCCAATGGCCGGTATGTGCCTGCCTTCAATCAGGGAGGTATCCCCACCCAATGCCTGGTATGTGCCGGCCTTCAATCAGGGAGGTCTTCCCACCTGATGGCCGTTATGTGCCGGCCTTCAATCAGGGAGGTCTCCCTGTCCAATGGTCAGTATGTACCAGCCATCAATCAGGGAGGACTCCCACTCAATGACCGGTATGCACCGGCCATCAACCAGGGATCTCCCCCCGCCCAATGGCCGGTATATGCCGGCCTTTGATCAGGGAGGTCTCACTGCCCAATGGCCGGTATGTAACGGCCATCAATCAGGGAGGCCGCCGTACAGCTCTACCAGGCTCCTGTAAGGGCTGTACCCTTGTCAGGGCCTGGACCTTGCGTATTAAGCAGGTGGGCCCAAAGATGGAAGCTGTAGATTTGGCTTGGATGGCGGTTTAGGAGCGCCTTTGGCCCCTTTGGCGGTTCCATGCCATAATTGGCCAGTATGGCGGGTGGTGCGGTGGAAAAATGGCCAACTTGGCGGCTCAGGGCCACTGAATGGCCAGATTGGTGGTTCAAAACCACATTTGGCCATTTTGGCGGGCCAGTCCCACCATAGGAAAGGCAGAACTGGAACCTTGCACTTGGGTAGATAAAGGAGTACAACCGCTGCGGCACAGACTAATTGCAAGCTTTGGGCTATCACAAGATTAGGTCTACCCAAGCTATCACAAACATGTCACCAATCCCTTCTAACAAGAAACACTTGGCAAAAATCAACATCCCCATTAATTGAGTGTGTTTGATATCATTTTTAGGCAAGGAAGCTATTTTTTTTCTTGAAGGCATCTAAGATATTATACATGTGGATTCAAACTGGGCCTTGCACAGAATTAAAAATTAGATTGCTACACTGCATTGTTCTTTTCTTTTCTTAGAGAATGGTTTATGTTTTAAAATCAAGATTCGGCCTTGTTCAGCTGCTTCCGTTTCGCACCGGCAACATCAGTGATTCTGACGAAAGCTTTTTCTCCGCTAACACTTCCTATCGGAGTGTCTTTGCCCATCACACCTTGCACTCGGCCACCTCCAACGCTTTCGTCCTCGGCAGTATTATGGTGGGAAACCTGGTCGTCTTGAATGGATTGCAGCTTCTTGCTTAACGATGCATATTCGACGCCATCCAATGACCAGTAACTGCCTGCTCCTAAAGTGACTAGCAAGCTGGTACCGACGATCGCAGTTAATCCAAAGCGATAAGTCGAATACCAGCGGGGGGTCCATCCCCAGCTCGTCGCGAGCATGTCGGCATACCAAACGAGAGTAAATGCTGCCCATTGCGAGGCAAGTGCGAGCTGGCTTGGTAATAATAGGGTCGGCCACGCCAGGGCCACGGGAAAAGCACCGAGCCAATACCTTTCAGTGCCTTGCGGCTGGCCAGCTTGGTCGGCTCGCATCCCTCGAAAAGCAAAGTCGATGCCCCAATGGATCGTACCTGATTTTACCCCCCAACAAACAACAGCAAAAAAAAAAATCAATTTCTCGATGAACTTTTGCGAGCAAGCTCATTCTAGCCTTGAGTTTTTCGCCCATGCATCCGAAGTATTATCTTACCTAAGGCTGATAAAATAACGGCGCCATAAGTGACCTGCAAGTTCTCGTTGTGATACAGCAGCGTCAAAGCGCTATCGACGTCGAACTTGGCCGCTGGAACACGACCGGCATAGAAACAACCCATAAATTAAGAAAAACCTTGTGAGATAGAGAAAACATCTCATGATGAAAGAGCGAGGACAACAGCAACAAAAGATGACACATACGCAATCCTCGGTCAGCAAGAAAGGCTTGACGAGCCAGATAGACGGTGGTGATGGAAGTCGCAATGTAAGGGACTAAACCGGCGGTTCCGAAGATCAAGGCACCACGCGGGACCTCCTGTACCAACCTAAGCATGAAATTCTTTCCGCCCGCAAAGTGAGTCTGCTGCATGAATATGGTAGATGGTAAGGTTGAATCATGTCGTACATACCAGATTAGAAACGATTACAGAACCTTGCGAAGCATCTCCGGCAGTTTCTTTGGATTGGTCTTTCTGTTGGGAAAGATTGAGGTGGCTCGGGTGGTCAGTGGTTGTTCCCTTCAGACCACTGACAGCATCGACGACGGTGCCAAGGTTATTCTTCGCCTCTTGTCGTGCACTTTGCGAGATATCTTTGAGGTTGGAAGCGATGGATTGATACTTGGAAGAATCTGTGGAGCCGTTTCGATAACTACTGATCTGAATCAAGCTTGGAGTGATGATAGAACATGGGAAGCTTGCCCCAGAAGTGACTCGCAGGGGAGTTGAACGAAGCAGAGATAAGAGCGATGGTCTCATCATAGTAGAACAACACTTTCTTCAGTAAATCAACGAGTATTATGTATAGATTCGAGTGAGAGTGAGAGTGAGAGTAAGAGTGAGACAGCTGCTACATAAATATTTATTATATTATATACACTGGCGGAAGTGGAACATCCGATGGGTGGGTGGAAGGAATAGTATGACGTCACTGAAGGAAGACCTCGTGAAAGCAGAACAAGGGCTGCTGCTGAAGTTTTTTAAGACCGCCCAGCGAGACTGAGTGCTGTGATAAAGAGAACTCGGAGTAGGATTAGTTAGTACTCAGCTTTAAGAATGGGGCCCTGCAGTGGGTCGTGGCTTCATCCCACCCCCACCCCCACCCCCCGCTGATCAAATCCTCCAGTCACATCTGAATCTGATACTCCACTTGATCCATCTGCACGAGAGATCCGCATCCTTTCTCGTAGCAAGTCATACACTTATAGTGAGCAGAAGAATAGGAAACGTAGCCATGATAGACTCGAGAGCTGGCATCACATTGTCACACATTTCAACAAAAGCGACAAAACTACTGCATCACTGTATGGATCGAAGTACAACAACTTGGTCTAGAAATTTCAAGCACTGAAGCTTTAGTAATCTAGCAACAGCTAATTAGATATTGAATTGTAAGAACTATCAAACAAGATTCATACATATGGCAGTAGAACTAGACAGACAAACTTACACACAACCGAGCGAATCTTTCAGAGCATAACAATCAACAAAATATTAAGTCACAGTTAGTCACAAGCTTTATATATATATATATATATATATATATATCTTACCACAAGGAAGTTGCTGATTTCCTCTTCTTTTTTTTTTCTGTTTAAGAAAATGTTAATAAATAAATAAAACTGGAGCGAAAAAAGATGCCCATCAGGGTTTCCTTCTCCGAGTGATATCAGCATTGATCCCAGGCTTGACAGCCGCACTTGACCCGGTAGCGTCTTCTGTAGTAGCTAGCTCCGTAAGGTTCATTTGGCTCCGACTACGGCTTGCCCGGCTGGTTCGTCGGCTCCTCACACCATTGCCCGTGGTACTGCCACCAGTAAACCGACTGAGCATCCCCACCACCGAATCGTAGTCGCCATCCTCATCTGCCCCGCTATCCGTCGTAGCCTCATCTGACGTAATCAACTCTGCTGCCATGTCACCACTAAGCGTCGGTTCGGATTGCTGCCTTCGGAGTTGGCGCCTTCGATTCGACTGGGAAGGTCGAGAGTCATACTGACTCCATCCAAATAACCTTTCATCTAGCCAACTCAACGGATGATTAATCAGATCGACCCCTCGTCCACCATATCCTTGCCCTAACGATTTCCGCCCATCCGCGCTCAACGGTGCCACATCAGCAGATGGTGTATGGATCCTCGTTTGTTCAAAGTTCTCCCAGATCTTGGGCGCATATTCTTCAATCACTGAGTGTAACTCCGCCTGCAATTCGCTCCGCATTTTCCTGACTCGCTCTAGCTGATTCTGATCACCCAACAGGGAGAGCAACAATGGTCTCAAAGATCTATGCATCATAACAACAAAAATCAGTATACATTTCTCAACAGTCCGATGAAAAAAAAAAAAAAAAAAAAAAAAATGAAAACAGAACTAGACACTTCACTTGTAGACATCCATTCCTACTTCGCCAAATTTTAAAGCCGAATAGCCAATACTCGGAAGTGCAAATAGCATACCCATCGGGATCCACATCACGTATTTCCTCGAGAAATCATTCTTGACGGCAAGCCAAATGGCCACAGCAACATAGATGATGTAAAGAGGAGGGGCCAACCCTAACGAAACCAAGACTTTCCAGGTCGCAAGTACATCACGCCCTGCAATCTTAACCGATGAAGCGGCAAGAGCCTCTAGAGAAATAGCAACATCATGGTTTCATCAGTTAAGAGTCACTCACATCCTGCTCCGACAAAAGAATGGAAAAAAGCTCCGCCCCTTACCTCGTGCCTTCTTCCGACTCACAATACTAGCACATATGAACATTGGTGAATTCAATATCACACCTGGCAGCGCCAAGACACCCCAACCAGTTACCAGACCGGCACGAAAACACAATAAGATCAAGCTTTTCCACCATGGCCGATTCACTTTCTCAACTTGATGGTCCTTGAGGCCCAAGTAGCTGATCGATTTATTGTATTCTAATGTCCTCGACTTTAACGCCATCACCCTCGGCTCGTCCTTGTAGCGCAAGTAGCCAGTAATAAAGCGTTTGTTTAATTCAACTACCGTACTTAGGCTAACGTGTCGATCGGGTGGGCGATATAGTCTACGGGCAGCTTGAATGACTTGAAGAGTATCATAATCTGGAGCTTGTACCGTCACACTCTTTAGACCGTCATAAACCAACTCCATCACTTTGCCAATGGCAGCCTTCTTGTGGTCGTCTCCCTTCTCAAATTCTTTCACTAGCTCTTGCGGGATTTCGATAGGAGTTCCAAACTCGACGACAGCCCGAGAGCGGAATCGATGAGGATGAAAGTAAGACAAGCCAACGGGGACGATTCGGACGGTGATTTCAGGATTGGACGACATCGCCCCCAGTGCCATGATTGAAACGCCAGCCTTGAGCGGTAAAAGATCGGTACGATCGTGTGACCCCCCTTCCGGAAATATACCAAGGCAGCCGCCATTCTTGAGTTTTTCGAAAACTTTTCCGTACATTTGAGTCTGCGAAACGATAAGGATCAGGGAAATCAAAAAGAAGTAAAGAAGAAGGAAAAAAAAAGTAATAATTTACTTACTTGATCAACGTAGGGAAGGACTTTGAATGGGACTCCAGTGGATTCAGAGTTGATTCCTTTTTGGATTTTGTTTCCCTCTTCACGCAAAGCTTCGATACCCTTATTGGGGAACGGCTTTTTGACTTTCAGGCGACAGTCGTCGATAACTTCAACTACCTCAACAGTGATAAATCCCAGTTGTTTGGAGAGTAAGATCTGTTTCTTCGGCGCCAGTTCCCGGGTAAATTTTGTATTCTTGCCCAGTAGGATACACGGATCGCTTTCTTTTGAGGATAGATAGATCCGACCTGTCCCATCTTTTGCGTCGTCTGTTGCTCGAGTCACTGAGACTGCAAACGTTGAAAACGGCCAGCGTTATATTAACGATGTGGCTTGCATCACACACACACGAGTTGAAATATTACACACTGCTTTGCATCACCCGCGCTATCAGTCCGATAAAAGGCCGTTTCATGCTCTTTTCCGCCGTTAGAAATGAGACTCGCCGTGCACTTTCGGCCGCCCGAACTTCAGACATCAAAATCACCGGATCCAGGAACTGTTCATTGAGGTATTTAATTTTTTTTTTTTTCAGTTTAAGTCCTAGACAGTTGATAATGAGAGAGAGAAGAGGAGATCGCACCTGGTTGTGATGTGGAGCTGCCACGAAAATCAGAGGCCCTTTAACAGGTATTTTATGCGACCCTCGCGGACGAATCTCACGGAAGAAGAGGTTGATGATCCATTTGAGGAGAAGGATGGCTAGATCGTAAGCACTGGGAGGGTCGTTCGGAGATAGGATTTGAGGGTTAAAAAGGATTGGTGCCAACGTTTTTTTGGTTTCTCGTAGAATATGATGGAAAGTGATGAGACTTACACATTACTCGCAAGAAGATTTCGATTGTAGAGCATCTGTGCCATGCGTTGTATACAAGATCTGGGTGGTGAGGGAGGAAGTGAAATTAGTTGGGTTTTCCTAAGCGGAGAGAAGAATAGATAGGGGCATATAATCTATGCTGGAGATGAGACGGAGGGGGAGGAATTGTAAATGTTTGTTTTGAGGGGTTCAGGCATAGAATGCAGACGCCAAGTTGATATATATGTAAGAGGAGCGCATGAAGAGTGGGGAAGGTGCAAGATGGCACGTCAACTTTGAGGATAAAAGTATAAACATGAATGTTTAGCGTGCTCGATCAAAAAAAAAAAAAAAAAAAAAAAAAAAAAAAAAAAGGGGGGAATTATCCGGAATCATTATGTATAAAAAATCAGCTCAGCGAAACCATTGCCACGCCAGGCTTTATTTTGACGGGGAATAGTTTGGGCATAAGAGTTTAAAAGAGCAGCTCGAAATGAGATGTGACAGTGTTAAATCAAAGCAGCACCAACCGAGCGATTCGGTGTATGAGCCTGGGGACGAATTGGGCGAGTCGATGGCTGAGGGGGAGTATTTTTCGGAATGTTTGCAAGAGCGAGCTGAGATCTTCGAGAGTATCCTGGAGGGTATGGTTGAGCAGCGTAGGCTGGGGTTGATCGGGTCGAGTACTGAGCGGGGCTGCGAGGCCTGGTGGAGGTGGTGGGTGCGGGCCGTCGACTACGGGGGGTGGCTGAAGATGGGTTGCCGCCAGCTTGTTAGTGATGATGTCATGCGGCAGCTGCTGGTGCTGGTGCTGCTGGTAGTGCTCGTGGTCGTGGTCGTGGTCGTGGTCGTGTTCTGAGTCGGTGAGATTGGGTGTTGCGGGGGGAGTGGGCACTTGAGTGGGTGGGTCGAGTGAGGGCCCCAGTACTGCCATCTTCCGGTTGTCTTTGGGTGACGAGGACATGTTCGCACTGCTCAGTACTTATTAAATTTATTATTTATAATGGAGGACTTCCCTTCAACTCTGTAGGGGTCTACAGAGTCAGATCTGTAGGTTCAAAATCAAATGTGTGGCTTCAAAAGCAAAAATTACATCACCCTGCAAAACTTGGTAAAATAATTTAGAATTTGTAACTCTAGATCTGAATCTGTAGCAACCTACAGATCCCAAGGGAAGTCCTCCAATGTGGTGGATGTCTTTCCTTCGCAGCTACATACAAAAATACATACACTAACACGGTGTCCGTTAATTATATATAGTGGTGCAATGCAATGCATCATCCCCCCCCCCCAGCCATTTGGATTGTCCCCAACGCTCGCTTCCTCAATTCATTTTTATCTTAGGTTTGCCATTCTTCATTTTAACTTATCAATCAATGCACCCCAAGCGAATATTCTCGGCTCTCCATCGTCACCACCCCGCTCTAGAAGAATAGAAGTTATATCTGCATACACGTCTACAAACACGATGAGCAGCAAGTATTGCAAACTTCCCCTGTTAATTGGCCCATCATGGCCCATTGGTTGTCCACTGACCAGTGACCGGAGACTCTCATCCAAGCCCACCGGAAAGCATGCACTTCAGGACCCTGCAAAAGCTGGACTATGATCAACTGTCCACATTTTATGTCCCCCCCCCCCCAAAGGGACAAATCAGGCAATTGAATGTAAAGCTCTAACTGTTGAATGAGTGCCCCAAAGGTCCTAAAAGCTTCCCAGATTTGCAGAAGGCTCCCAATAGAAATGCCTTGTAAATATTATCAACACTGAAGCCAATACAATACATGTATCAGGATTTGTATCATATTGGTTTTGCTTGCCAATATTACCACATATTGGTATTGTAGGAGGTTAGCAATATGATACCCCTTTTTCCTTTTTTATGTATTGCTGGGCCTGCTACAATAGTACACAGAACAACAAATCTGTGTATTGGCCCTCCAATACTGTTGAAACTTGACTGTCTCCTGTCCTCAACTTGTGACACTCAACTACTGTGCTGCGCAGAGGAGTGACAAACCCAATCTGCTCTGTCAAACCTAACTCATCAATCTCGGTCTTCCACTTCTTACAAACGCTCCCCTCCCCTCTCCTTCCTTCCTTCCTCAGGCCACTTTGCACATTGCTCGCATTGCCTCACTCCCTCTCTACTCAACTCCGCTTGACTCAATCGGTTCATTCCGCTAATTCTTCACTCAACCTGCTCACACTCTCACTCCGCTCATCATTGTCACTCTCAACAACCGAGTTTATTCTCAACTTGGTGAGAAAGAACATCAGCCTTTTCAACTCTTTCCTTTTCTTTCTCATTCTCACTTTCTCATTGTTTCATCTACTTGTTGAATTTTCCTCTTTCCTTCTCTCTCTCTCTGTCCTTTTTTTTTTTTCTTTTTTCCATCTCTCCTTTCTTGAATCTTCCTGATCTGGACTGAACTATAGTCATTAGTAGCTTGTTTTCTGTTGAATTATTTTATCAACAACTCATGTCTCTTCAATGATTCCCTTCTTTTTCTGGTTCATTATCTGATTCTTAAAAACTGATTACTTTGAATTAACGCCTCATAGTATCAGTGATTCAAAATATTTTATCTTGACTGACTCATCTAGCCTAACTAAAAGAGAATGAGATGTTTTGTCCAAGTTTGTCTTTTTCAAGAACTTATTTTGTCTTCTCTCAGTTTTTATTCAAAAATGTCTTTTATTCATTTTTTGCCAAACCACATTTTAACCACTTGTACTTAGTCCATTTAAGCTAGCCTAGTTGAGTGAATAAAAATCCATTGGTTCCTTCATTCTTTTTCTGTGAACCTTTCCCAAAAAGGACCACTCTCCTTCTTGTGCCATTATCCTTAAAAATCCCCTTCTTGCGCCAGCAGCTCAAAAACTCAACACTACTAGTCATTCTTTGTCTTCAGTCCTTGTCCTGCTCCTCCTTTGTTGTGTCTTCTTGCTCTTATTAGTTGTCTATCTAGATTGAATAATTGCTCAGGGTATGCTCTTAGTCTATTGACTCTTCTCAAATCTCTTATTATTGTTTTCTGATGATCTTGTCTTTAGTTCTGGTTTTCTGTTTGAAACTATAACTTCAAAAGTTTTTCAAATACCACACCAATAGTTGATGTATCAGAGAGGTATCAGGGGGATTGGCCCTCTGATATAATTGCACAGATTGAGAGAAGGCTGATGCAACACTGTTGTATTGTATTGGCCCACCAAGGCAATACAAGTTACAACAGCTTTGAAAAAACAGGTATTGGAAAGCCAATACAATGGATGGCATTGGCAGTACAATCTGTGTATCATATTGGTTTCAGTGTTGATATTATCAATAGCCAATGAGTGGAATTGAATGGGAACCTGGAATTTCTTTTCCTCTGATTTTCCTGTCTTTCAAATTCAATTCATGTGGCAATTTGAGGAAAAAATGATTTGGTATTCCTTTGGAGTCCAGGGGGGGGGGGGGAGAAATTATCTATGTGATTTCCCCAAATTGCTACATGATTCTAACAAAGTGAATTCATGACCTAAGCTATGGGAAGCAGATGACATAATGCAATATAATATGTAGGGAGAGCATTGTGATGGAAATGTGAATATCCAACACTCTCCTTGGGCAAAAGAGATGTAAAACTTGATAGCTGAATATATAATAATTCAGCATTTCATGGGTGTCTCCTCCAATTGAGACTCTTCTGCTGTTGTTCAGCTTGCAAATGACCCGAAATATTTTGTATTTCTCCCCTTCAACCATTCAAATAAATCACTAGATACATTATTGCTGAATGTGTTTACTTCTGTCATTTGTTTGATGTTTTTCTTTCTCTCCTAATTCAAATATCAAAGAACCTATGTGAATCAGTAGGAAGAAGATAATATTACAAGATGATAATCATATAGCTAAAAACCCAAGAAGTCGTTATTCAAGCGGTCCATGTTTTTCGACTAGGCAGCATACAATCTTTGCTGATTCGATGGAATGTAAACAAGCATATGGTGACATTCGTATACAACATACATTCTATATGCACACACCTATATATATCAAGAGCAAGAACGTTGAATGACTTTCTTGTGGGTATTGTGTTGTGTTTTCAGCCAGGGTTCCTTATACTAGGAGAGCAATCCGGAAACATATCATTCCTGGGATGACTGACGGGATCGAAATGGGAAGCAAGAACGGGCAGGCCGGGGATATAATAAAGACATTTGCCATATGCCTTCGGAAAGGAATCAAGTCAGATTTTTGTCAGCGTAGTTCTTTCAGATGATCAGATAGCAGCAGTCTATCAAGGTTCGATCATAGGACTAACAATGATAATTCAAGACCGGCTGATGAGCAAAGTCTCATTTCGTTAAAGCATTCTCCAACCAAACAACCTTCTCCAAGTCAGATCTCATGTTCGAAAATTCCATCATCATGTCATGTCCGAAAAAGCCTGAGAAGAATATGCAAATAAACAACCACATCGACTTCAGAAAAGCAACTTGACGCGAGATCAAGGGAGAAAATGGGTTGAGCAAACAGTACCTAGTTCAGTGATGTAACCGCTGATATACTGATTATCAACATTCTCAAATGTAGGGTTACTGATCGTAACGTGACTCGATGATTTTATTTGATCAATTGTTTCATTGCTAATGCTAGGTCCCCAACCCGCAATTAATTGGTCTGAGGGGCTACTGGCCTTGGGAGGCGCCGGTATACCCTTGGAGTGAACTCGATCCGCCCGACAAAGGATCAAGACGATTCCCCCACAAGATCTAGCAGCCCATGCCATCTGTTGACACCGGATATAAGCACATACACGAAAAATATTAATTATAAAGTAAAATACTATATAGCGAGGTACCAGTTGCTACTAACCTGCGCAGAACCGACTTTGTTAACAACATCTCCGTTCGGCAAACTATTTCATAGAATAGAATTTCTTTGATTGTCAGTCTTTTCCGAGGGAGTGACAAATGAGATTCTTGCTTACACCCGATCAGCACCTAATAAAACAATTGGCTTGACATCCGAGCCACCGGCAGCCATGATTGTACTGACGACAGCAGCGT
This sequence comes from Puccinia coronata f. sp. avenae, assembly GCA_002873125.1. Taxonomy (NCBI): domain Eukaryota; kingdom Fungi; phylum Basidiomycota; class Pucciniomycetes; order Pucciniales; family Pucciniaceae; genus Puccinia; species Puccinia coronata. Next base: position 18,158 of record PGCI01000468.1, on the reverse strand, counting down.
CGGTGATAAGCTCGATGCTCACCTTGGGCTCTTTCTTTTCCTTTTTGGAATCCATTCTAGTTCGTCACAAAAAGAACGAATGTAAGTAATGCACAGAAAGGGAAATAAAATGATCGGGTAAGTTCCGCCCAAGCATAGAGCTTACTGCTCGAGCAATTCCATTAACGCTAGGGAGGGAGGCTGTTGTCGATGCAAGTTGAGCAGTCTCTCATTGTCAGACATTTGTTGTCTGAGCCGAGCTTGTAAGTTAGGATCCAAGACGGACGGTCCAAGATTGGCGACAGACGGCGCGGCAGAAGCTTGTCTTGCATGTTTTGATCCACGGTCTCGGTATTCAAGGTATGTTTCGACAACATGGCTCAGTTTCATAGCCAGGGTCACGCCCTCGCTAAGGGGGCGACTCTCAGCAATAGTGATTTTCAGATCCATTATTCTTCTGTTGACGGTGGATTTGCTATTGCTTTCGGTGAGACTGGGCTTCCGGGCAAGAACATGAGTCACTGAGGGGTAGAGAGAGAAAAGAAATCAGGCTCAAATCAAACATGCTTTTCGGTCAAGGGGCCAGGGTCCAAACTCACCCAATTTAGCAATGACATTATATACAACTGAAGAAGTTCCAGCCGTGACAATATGCATTTTTTCTAATGTATTTTCTGGTGGCGAAAAGTTGGGACTGTGAAGGCATTCACTGATCCCTTCCTGAATTAACGTTTCGGTCGCACGCCTTGCTCGATCACCTTCGGAAGCAATTGCATTCACCATGATGCGCTCAAGCTATATCCAAAGTTTGCAGAAGTTAGAAGTGCAGGCTTTTTTTCAGGCTCAGTAAACTCGCTGACCTCATCTAACGTAACCTTAACATCATCAATCCAAGCTCTAACAGGATACAGCGCCTTCACGAGTGTGTATGAAATCGAAACTTGGGCATCTTCCCGAAGGTGGGATAGATGCCAAGCCATCACCTAGATCGGTGGGAAGATTGGGAATTAGTAAGAGAATTGATAAAATAGTGACTTTGATTAGGATACTACGACACCAGAAGATTCTACGAACCTCGGTCCAGTACGCCCATACTCTGTGTTTTACGCACAGTTCAAATTCTTTTTGACCAGAGGGTGGTGGTGGAATGGGATAGTATAGAAAGGCCTAAAAAGGGCACATCGCCGAAGTTAAGAAGTTGCACTCTCACTTGGTTGTGAGGGAGGCAGCGGAATACATACCCCTCGTGCGAATTGCGATAGTACGCAGGAATAAAGGGCATTAAGGGCTCTGATGGTGAGGATAGTATTTGTTAGCATTTGCTGTTCGAAGAGGCAAAGAAGCTTATATCAGCTCACTGCAAAGAAAGCGAATCTGGGCGCGAATCTTGATCGGCCAAAATGCTGTTGAGAGCCTGGCTTAAGTTGGGCGGAAAATACACCGAACTTTCGGTCAATGAAAAAAATGCATGATTTGGGTCAATCAATCTGAGCATAGATTTGGGAGGGCAACCAATTTTCTCCTGGAGATTGAAATGGATGAGGTGGCTGACGTGATTGCGGTAGAGATGATGTCACTAGAAAGTCCACGAGTAGAGTGTCAGGGTGAGATTCTTGATCGGGATGTAGAAGTAGTATCAAGATACTCGCCTTGGTATAGTCGCCATGAATTGTTCATATTCACTGCCGTAAGTGAAAAGTGATAAAATTCAGTATCAGGAGAAAAAAGGAGTGACTAATTTGAGAGTGACCTAGTGGGCTGCCACAGATGTGTTTCGGCACCGAGACGCTCCTCCAAATCTCTTCCAGCAGGGGAATCAAGATCTTCTTTTTCTTCAACCACTCTACAAGACGGCGTACAGGAAATGAACAAAATGAAATGCTTCAATAGGGCTAGGAACACGAGGCATATGAAAACTTGAGAAAAAAAATACCTGTATAAAAATGTCTCCAAGACTGTCACACTATCCCACAGCAAGGGCTTACTTCTCCGCACTAACTTCAAGTCCTTGTCCACATCCAACTTGGGCAGCAATGAGGTAATGGACTTCTTAGACAGTTCAGTCGCACTAGGAATGGCATCGCCCTCATTTATCGGCACGACGGCGGATGCGTCAAGAGCGAAGCAAGTGAATTCAACGGTGCTGTGTCATGTGCTTGGGGTTAGTTTCTCTGTCTCTTTCTTCTCGATTACGTCTTGGTCACAAATTGAAATGAGGATCACCAATAGTAACTTACTCTTGCAGATGTGGGTAGTGGGAAGACTTTCTCGGCGACGCAAAATGTAAGAGTTTGTGGCTGAATTTAAATTAAGCAGTAAACGTATGAGTGGGTGTTGTGGACAGTCCAGTTAAGCAGAGAAAGGAAGAAAAAAGGATGAAGGATGAAAAGAAGAAAAGAAGGATAAAGGATAACGAAAAGGGGAAAAAAATGAGAAAAAAAAATGAAATGATGGTGAGTGGACTGACCCCTGGCCATATGGTTGATCGACGGGACCAGAAGTGATCAAGGAAACCACTAATCTTGAAGCTTCTGCCAAATTGTCGTTGACAGCCTTATCAGGATTACCCTTTAAAAATTCTTCCCGCCAGGTGAGACGTTTAAGATTTTGATCGGGTGGGTTAGTGAATTGTTCCACGATGCGTGCTTGAGAGTCAGCCCCAACATGAGGGGTTCCGCCGTAAGGAAAGTGTGGGGGGAAGTGTGGGAAGCGATAGTCGTACTCGAAAGCGCCATGATGCGGCAAGAGATAAGGGTAATGCTCTTCAGTTGGGTAAGTGGCGGTAGGGTTGTTCGGATCGTTGGGGGCGGGGTGGGGGAGGGGAGCAGCAGGAGAATAGCCATAAGGTGGGTGTGGACGCAGCCGGGAGCCTGCGAAGCCTGGCGGAGGAAAAGGGCGGACGGGGTAGCGATGGTTTGGGAAGCGAGAAGCCTCACTCATACTGCCACAAAGCTATCTGCTTGCCGAGATAAGGTTATAATGCGCCAGGCCCACGGGACAGCGCTGCTCGAGTGGCGATGTCTATTTCTCAGACATGAGTGTTCAACAAAGAAAGGATCAGACCCAGATCCAAGCACCAAGAGCTTATACATACCGAGACACAGAACACTCACATCAAGAAAGAGTCGGTGGAAGTTGGATTCTTTATTTTATATGGTATTTTTTATAAACATAAATACATAAATACACACTTTTGGGGAAAACCCCGGCGGCCGCACTCCAGGAGCTTATTGTACTCGGTCGGGACTCGCATTTGGAGTCTCCGCAGCGGGGCGAGCTCTGGCGCGGGCCGGGACTTGGTTAAGTTCGGGCGAGCTCAGGACCCCGGAGACCCCCTATATAGGTGGGTAACCAAAAATCTCAGATTTTGGCAAAATTCATACATTTTCAGAGCTCATTCATACCTTTTTCGTGAGTAACCTTTCCACCGAGGGGTAGGTTCGGGGGAGGGGAATTTTGGGTTTCTGGGGGATTGGGGGATAGATCGCTCATTCCAGAGCCAATCAAGTGGATTTATCTCATTTTGTCACCCAAATACGGCAATAAATGATTCATCTTGGATGTTTGATGCCACTAAGGCCCTGAAAAAGCACAGAAAACCATGAGAATAGGTGAAAAAATTGGTCAAAACTCATCCTTGACCCAACATTCATACATCCAGGTGAGTATGCTACATGAAAAAAATGGTCATTCATACCTTTTTGGTGAGTACCATTTGTGATTTTTGGCCAAAATTTCATACATTTTGGTCACCCACCTATATAGGGGGTCTCCGGGGTCCTGCGAGCTCTCAATCTGAATGGCCACCTCTCCGACTGGTGTCAGCGGGGCGACGCTCTCTTGGGATCTGAATCTGATAATTCCCCTAGGGATGAATACAGTTGCGCAAGGCATTGCGCTGTCACACCTTACCTGCAAAACTTTTTTGAATGCGCGGCCTGGATGTTCAATCATGACTAGGGCCATGCAAACATGCTGACCACCTTTTTGTGCATTTCAGACCATGTACATTCTAAGAGCATCTCCACCGCGGGGTGGAGATCGCGGGTGTAAACCCAATTTCCACCCCGCGCGGCAAAACCTATGCCCCACCGGGGGGTGTAAATCCGGAGCTAGACTTATCGCAAGTGTAAAAAACATCAACTCGAGTGTAGTTCTAGCTCCTCGCTAGATCCGACTACACCCTGTGACACCAACCATTACCGGTGAAATCAATCACCTCCCTCGCAGAATTCAACTAAACAACCTCAATGTCACCAACTTCTACACCTTGTCGGACCGCCCTGCGATGCAGCAACACAGCCCAATTTAAATTTAAAATTCAAAATGGGGATGCATCATGCGGGATTTACACTCGCAATCTGCACTCCCCGGTGGAGATGCTCTAAATCTAAGTCCGCTAAGGTTTCTGCCCAGCGGTTCTTTTTTTTTTTTTTTTGAATGGTCACATTTCGGACACGCACTGTAAAGAGGGCACAAAAACACATATTCATGTACTTAGAGGGCTTTTAGTCATAATTGAGACATTTTGTATGCATAGTATTGACTCCTGCATTCATTGAAGATTGGCATTTCAAAGGGTTTGATCCATTTTTTAGGCAATTTTCAGCAAAATTATGGATTTATGACACAGATTTACAGAGGAAAATTGAAAGTTTTTCGGCCAACATTTTGGACATAGCCCAAAACTGTTACAGCGGAATGCCTTGCGCAACTGTACATATGCACACATACAGGCTATGTACAGTGCTTCGCCAGAAAGATCCGACGCCGCTTTTTTTGCAAAAAAAAGGGCAAGGACACACCCGGACGGATTCCGAGCTCAGAAACCGAAACCGTGACGGTTTGGTCCCCCTGAGGTCGTGCAACATCCTGGGGGCGTGCTTGCGACCCTCAGTCCTACCTTGGTCACTGACACCAATGCGAGCACGCTCACAGCAGCGTCCTGAGAGCGGTAGGGCACTAGGGACGCCGCATGACGGTTCCAAGCGACACGGGAACTCTTGGTCCTCGTGGTACCCGTGTGCGTCGTCATTGGGTTGCACCTGACTCCCAGACCGTCGCGGGTACCACAGTCCTCCTTATGTGCGTCCCAGGGACGGTGCACATTAGAAATTCAAGTTGTTCTACAAAACTAATGTCACCAGGTTGCTTTTGACCTGTTGCTTGGGCTACAGAAAAAAGAAAACAACTTTTTTTTTTTGGAAAAAAAAACTTGTCAAAAAAAAATGCAGAATCAGTCAAAAACTGCAACCTGATAGGTATGAGGACCTCAAAATTGGTGGAGGTCCCAAGCGGCTTGAGTGCAGCCGTAGCTGTGTGCCCCATCTGTCTGGTGATCTGTCCCTCGCCAAGGTAGGCCGCGGGTTCAACCCGCGGGCTGATTCCTTTTTGCCTCTGTAATTTTTTTGATTGATTCATACGTCGGAAGGTTGACCAGGAGCGCCGTCCAACTGCGCCCTGCCAACGCACCAGGGGTGTTGCATGAAGCGTCACCGAGTCGCCTCACCAGGTGACCGCTGGGATGTTTGACCATGTCACGCGCAAAGGACGGTTTTCAATAGCCAAGTCCCCGTCGCGCTCCAAAATTGCATTGGGGACGTCGAACTCAAGCAGGTGTGGATGGGCTTTCAACACTCATTTTTTTTTGTCACGCTTGCGTGATGGTTGTGAGAATGAAAAATGCACTTTTGTAATTACAATCTCAGACAAAAAAATGATAAAAATCAAAACATTTTTGAAACTTTTTGAAACTTTTTGGATAGATTTTTAAAAAATAGGAAAAAATATGGATGGGGTGCGCAGAGACTGGGGAAGAATGATTATAAAAAAAAAATCAATTTTTTTTTTTTTTTTTGCCAAAGATGATTTTTTTTACCAGTGAGTTGATCCGCCACTTTCTTTAATCACCTCCTGCATTCTACGGGGCATTGATTCAATGAGATGGTCCAGAATGGATGTCGGCAAGTCTTCCCAAGCTTGCTGGATGGCTTGTGGCATCTCAGGCACATTTTTGGGCTGGTAGAAATCTTGAATATTGCGCTTGAGAATGAGCCATACGTTTTCAATTGGGTTCAGGTCCGGAGATTGCGCCGGCCAAGAAATCTTTTTGATTCCTTTGCTCTTGAGGAATTTGCGGCTAATGCGGGCAGTGTGGACTGGAGCGTTGTCTTCCATGAGTATAAGGTGTTGATTGGGATTGACTTGATTGAGGAATGGGATCAGGCTTGGCTTGTAAATGTTTTCAATGAAGTCGGAGGCCTTTTGCTGGCCAGGAGGAAAAATTTTCAGGGGGCCTTTGGTGTTGCTGAAGAAAGATCCCCATACCATTGTTGACATTCTTCCACTCTTGAAGGTAGGTGCAAGGTTTTGCTTCTTGTATTTAGTTTGTGGTTTTTGCCAAACGTGGATTTGCTTTGAGTTCTTCCCAATCTCAAAGGAAGACTCGTCGGTCCATAGAACTTTGCGCCAATTGTTGACATCCCAATGCTGATGCTCTTCAGCGAAGCGAAGGCGGGCAGCTTTGTGGTTGTCGCTAAGGAAGGGTTTTTGTGCGGCAATACGATTGTTGAAGCCAAGGTCATGAGCGCGTAGACAAGCTGTGGTGGTGGAGATGGGAGTTGTGAGTAAGTCCCTCACACCCAGCATTGGCATTCTGGGATTTTCCTCAAGGATCGTTTCGAGCTGACAAAGATCCCTAGAGTTGGTCTTATGAGGTCGTCCAGGTTTGGGAGTGGATGCAACCGTGTTTTGCTCAGAAAACCAAGACACAATCCCACAGATTGTTGATCGAGCCATTCCTAGCTTAGATCCAATTGCTGTTGGAGTCATTCCGGCTTCAGATAGACCAACGATGCGTGCTTTGAGCTCAGTCGACGGATGTTTTTTTCTAGTTTTGGGCATCTTGAAAGCCTGAATCATATGGTGAGTCACTGATCATTGGTGCAATGTTCAAATATGAGAAAGGAGAAAGGGGCTTACTTGGTGAGATGAGATCGATCATGGCAATGTATGTTGTAGTTGAACTTGCCCTGACCAATGAATCAACAGGCTTGAGTGCACATACTGAAGCCTGTGCCATCACCCCGATTACCCCAGTGCCATCACCCCAATTACCCCTGCGCCAGTACCCCAATTACCCCGCGTCAGATCTTTCTGGCGAGGCACTGTACAGCCCAACATATATGTGTCGCAAAAAATCATATCTTCAATCTAGAAAAGCTTAAGATGACTGTTTTGAAAAAACACTCAAAAGAGGAAACTAAGTGAATGAAGAGATCTGAGTCAATGTTATTTTCCTTCAAGCCATCTGACAATTAAGCAAAACATAAGAAAATATATTTCCAATAAAGCCAATTAATTCCATTACTTGAGGCCTTGTAATTTTTTTTTCATTTCTAGAGAGCAGAGTTATGGCAATGTTTGAGAAACCTTGCTGGAAAACATCATTTTCCAATGTTTGGAGAAACATAAGAAATGAAATTAGCATCAAAAAATTAGGGGGGTTCACAGCATGCTATTTTCATTATATTTAGCTGCATTTTTTCACTGCATTAGCAGTGTTTTCAAAATTGTGTTTGGCCGGGATCACTCACCCAAACCTGACCCACGCATGCAAGGGCCCATTCAAACTTATGACCTGCATAAGCAAGAGTCATATATTCCAGCAAAATAGAACCAGTGGGTGATGAAATCCCCTATTCTGTTTCAAAAGCTGGAAATTCTATGCCATTCTATTGACACTAGTGATCAAGTTGGTAATGAAATAAATACTGAAATCTTTCAAGATATTTGTGTGTTGGGATCTGCATCCTCTCCTCTCACAGTTCATCAGGACTTCTCCCTCTCTAATCTCACTAACACTTCCATACTCTGAAAATGTGTTTCAAGGAAATGTAAACAAACTAAGCTGAGCAACCAAATGATAGAAGATCTACATGTTCTTAACCAGAGAATATCTAAACAGATGAGATCATTAGTCCGGTTCACAACCCGCTGTTTATGCTATATTTTAGCAGCTTTTTATTGCTGCATCAGCAACATGCAGGTCATAAGTTTAAATTGGACCTTGCATGATGCTTCAAGGTTTGGGTGAGTGATCCCAGCCATTATGCAAGTTTTGATGCACAGCACGCTGAACAACCATGCATAAACTATACAAAAACAAGCAGGGGGTCATAAATTCCAGCAAGCTGAAACCAGCGAGTCGTGAATTGGACTATTGAATCTATTCACATGCGCAAATCTCTAATATTTATTCCGTTTATTTCCGTTTCCATAAATCCTGATTTGTTTCTGAAATTAAGCTCGAAAAAAATGAAGACACGATAACAGAAGTGAGAAAGCTGGTTGGCAATTTTCTACAAAGAGTTATGCAAGTGCATGTCCCTGATAGTGCAGATGTTGATCTAAGTCGACAGTTGCTTGATACACGATAAAGTAATAGGCTCGTGATCTTGTTGCAGGTTCTAAGGTGCAAAGAGTAGGCTACTATAAAAAGACTGATGATAATGATACATGCTGTACTCGTAAACATGAAATGATAGATAATGATTACCACAGGAAAAGGATAGGCGTGCTTCAGCGCCAGACGCTCTCGAGGTTAGTCGTCAGTTTCGATTCCAATTCAATCTTTGCCAGCAGGAGTTGATGTCTTCAACGCTTGCTTCCAAGGGATCCTCGAAGCCAAAGTGAGGTAGAGGGGGCGCCTGTTGTATGGTACCGAATTGATGCTGCCTATTGCCAATCGAAGAGAAATTGTTCTGTAGATCGATTCCGGGGATTGCACTATGGTTGTTGGACATTTGTTCAGGGAAAGGATTATATAAAAGATCTGTTGGATTTCCCTGTGCAGGCTCCACCATGACATGACTATTCATGTCGAAGGAGCCGAGGAAAGAAGTGTGATCCAAAACGCCAGATAGTTGCGAGTCTGGTCCGGTACCGCTGTTATCCCTGGGCTTAGTCATGTGCCTGTACAGTTCTTGAGTGTCAGGGACATACTGAGACGTGGTCGGGTAGGGCTCGGGATGATTAAAAAGAGTGCGGTCAATCTGAGGAAAGGGCTGGCTCTGCGAGAGATGGCGACCGAAGAAAGTACCACAATTCAAGGCAGTTGTCGGTTGGGGCGAAATGACTGGCAGAAGAAAGTTGTGTGATTGCAAACTAGTGGGATAGGACGTGCTTGTAACTAGACTAGTCTCGCTTTGAGACGGCGATGCGGAGGAAAATGTGGCTGAGGTGCTGCTCCATGGTGGCGCGTAGGAGCTAGGGTGGGGTAAGGGAGGGAAGCTTTGTGAAGATGCTGGCGCCGACTGCATGTTCTGTGGGACTCGATGAAGGAAGCCGGAATTTGCATATTGCGCGTTGAAGGAGGTGACACAGGACGGAGAGGTGCTGGTTGATTGGAGGGCGGAAGTGGATTTGGGGGATCCACTGTCACTATGAAATGAAATGTTATCATCTGAATGGCTTTTGTGGTGCTTCATTAAGGTTGTTTTGCGACAAAAACTGGCCATCACCACAAGTTAATCGAAAGGAATATATGTCCGCTCGTGGTTAGCACGGAAAAGACACGGAAGAGTTCAAGCCCTCGAATGGCTCACGTTTTATCGCATCCTATAAAGGGGCACCGATAAGGCCTCTTGCCAGTGTGTACCCTCCGATGGCGAGCCAGTGAGCTGGAGTCACTGAAAGCCCTGCCACATTGTTCACATACATGTGGCCTTTCACCCGTGCTGATCACAACGCCTAGACATCAGTTTTTGCTGGGCATAGCTCTGTACTTGAGGGCATATGGAGGCATAAGCTTACTGGGTGCGCATGTGAACAGTCAAGGCTGACCTGTCATTGAGAAAGGTCAAGGCATTAATAAAGATACATCCAACCAATCATTCCTAGTAGGAAGCAATCACCTTTGGATAAAACATTTACCGCAAGACTTGAACTCGCATTTGTAGGGTCTGTATGTGCATGCGGAAGAGGCTGGTCAGTGCTGTCAACGTCAGGTGCTTTAGCAAGAGATCATTGAACTGCTTTATGAGGATCACACACCGTTCATTGGTGTGAATCCGTACATGGCGAACAAGGTCAGATCGCCTTGAAAATGATTTGTGACATGGTGCGTAGGTGCAAGCGTAAGGTCGGAGCAGTTTGCCGTCAGTGTGGCTCTGGGGCTCGGGAGCGTCCATGGTGTATGTAAAGGTGTCAAGGATAACGGGGCTAAAAATGGCAATTAGATAGTATACCGCAAAACGCAGGATAAGAGAAATAAATGGATTGATGTGCTGATTGGAGGTATCAATAAAAAGGGCGTGAGCGCTGGGAGGTCAGTGTCAGAGAAGTACAGGCTTATGAGGTAGCAGCGGGACGAGACTCGGGCAGGTGACTCAAAGAAATTAAGGACAAGGGTAGCAGGACTTCCCAACGAGTATTGAGTGCTTGCCCTACAAAGCAAAATGAAAAGTTCAAAGGCTTGTATGTGAGAATGTGTGCTCCAAAAAAGACAAGGAAAAAAAGAGGCAGTCATGGCGGACAAAATGAAAGGTAAAATAGTGTATCCTCAGCTGGACCAACCTAGGCCGGGAGTAGCATGACAGTATGTACGACTGAGGACGCGAGGAGACACGAAATGTGTATGCCACGCCGGATCCAGCAACCAGTGAGTGTGCATTCAGATTCCCAACAACCCGAATGGTTCTCTCTGGTCCCATCAAGGGACCCGAGTTGTCCTTCGCACAATTTACGCAGCGTCGGTCTTGATGGCCCGGTCGAGCACACGCATACCATCAGGGCTGCTTGTGTCGATTCTGCACAGCCTTTCTCGCATTTTGAGTTGGTGACTGCTCAACCGAAAATCGGGCCTTTGTACTAGAGCCACTGCCCTGGAAGGGAAACCCCTACTGGGCAAAAGGATATGTAGCCGCAAGCATCCTCGCCGTTGATCACATATGGCATGGCCATGACTAGTAGTGCTTAACATTTCGAGAAGACCTGATCGAGCCTTCAAGCACCTGACGAACATCCAACTGAATCGGACCAATACTTGTTTTTCTCTGGATAGTTCGAAAGCAGTTTAGGACAACCTGTTCTAATTTGATCGAGACGTGGCTGTCTGGACAAAGCACAGGGAATTCCAGAATGCTTGGCCTCGAGGGAATACGAGGCAGAGACACCTCTAGTGTTCGTAATCCACATTTTTCCCTCGACTCATGGTGCCAAGTATTCTCAACGGGACTTGCACAGCCCTCCCGCGTCACTCAATCCTCCGATGGCCACCACCATTTCTCGGGTCAGAATTAGAAAAGAAAAAAAGGAATAGCTATCGGTGGGAATAGCTTCAATGCCTTGTGCCACGATCGGCAGCAATCGAATCTCATACCGAATCCACAACAGCCAAGAAAAAAGTCTTAAGCGCAGAAACTTCACGATGTAAGGTTTACCCAGCTGCCTATTTGAATGAAGAGTTCGGAGGCAAGCAAACAAAGAGAAAGTCGATGAAACCAAGCGGAGGTGAAGTCACATCACTACAAAGGTGTGGACGCAAGCTATCATCAGCCAGTTATCGCGAGACTTTGTAAAGCGATCGAAGGGGCTCTCACTTGACCTCCGATGTATGCGTCCTAATTATATAGGAAAGCCTATGGCACAAAGGTCAAATTGCACCTGAATCAAAAAAGGTAGCGTTTCGACGGATCTACCCGACCGTGGAGGCATTATCCAAGTAGTGCCGTCATGCCCGGCGCAGGGCTGCTAACCGATCTTGTGCGTAGTTTGGATATATACTGCTCGAGAAATCCCTATCCTCAACCATGGGTTTTACAGTAACCCAGGACATGAAGGTCTTATCCTCGCTAACTTCACCTGGCATTGATAAAATGAATCCATTGATATAAGGATAGAGGCATGTCCTAACCCTGGTCATGGTAAGACGCCACAAGTTCCCTTTTTGGAAGCTGAACCCTCAATCCTGTAGGAATTTGAGGATCAATCACTTTATTGCAGCTAATCACTAATATGCTAATAGTAGTAACTGAAGTAAAGATCAAACAAAAGAAAAGGAATCAAGAAAGATTAATAGGGAGAATAAGAAGGAAAGATCAGTAGAACAAATGAGACTGAGCAATACCTTCTTATAGTTCAAAGCCTAGCGGCACAACTTGAGAGAATGAAATGAAACAATCAGGAATGATAAACAGTCAAGTAACGACAAGCCTGAAAAGAATGAAAGAGCGTCAATACAGGATGAGTAGAACAAGAGATAAGAAACAAAAAGGAAATCGGGTTGAGAGATCGAGCAGTACCTCCACTTGAGTTACTGCCTAGCTCCTCCTGAGTTTCAAGATTCTCAATCAAGTTCGGTTGCTCGGGTTTGAACGTGCAGCGCAGGATGTTTCGACGGTGGATAAAGGGATTGGGTTAGACGGTTCGTGTTCGACGGAGTAGATGGGCAGAAGCTTGAGGTGATTCGGGCGGCAAACCTTCCGGTTCAACTAAGATTGACTTAGGTTTCAGCGACTGCGGATCAACTGCGCGCGGGACTTAGGATTATTATTCGACACAGCTTCTAATTGTATCGCTTGTGCTTGTCAATTTACGATGTCTGATTGAAGCGATGTGGAGATCTTCCGCTTCTATCGGTCAAAGTATAGCATTAACATACTTCAAGCATCACAATTGCATTCGCTCTCATATTTAAGTTAATCAAAAACATTGCTCACCTGATGTCACACAGCAATTTCAAGACGAAGCGCAATTTCCGTAAGGCTCGATGGACCAGCGCATTCTGAATACCTGCTGGTAAAGAAATGAAGACAGTAAGAGAATAGTCTTCGCATTTTTCTTAGCTTGCTACTCACCATAACCTTAAGGCTTACTGAATATTACATCCTATCTAGCATTCAATCTTCGTTGTGTTTTTCAAGGACGTTTTTCGTCATGTTGCGGTGAATCTAGTGGCAGCCATTAGAGCCAAGCCATGAGAGGCTTTCCATGTAGTCACAATGACTAGGTGAGAGTATGGTCACGGTCATTGTCAAGATGCTTTCTTCGGGTGAAGCATGACAAATTGACTCAGACGGCAGCCGGGCCCGAGGTCGCAGAAAGGCTATACACACTACAAACATTTGCAATTCTACCCAGAAAGAAAATGTGAACTTGGGATGGGCAAAACATATACCCAATTTTACAGAAAATGGTCAGAAGTGAAAAATAAGCTATACTGAGCATGCTCAGCAATTTTTTTTTTTTTTTTAGAAACTGAGCAGAAATTATTTTTATTCATTCTGGCAACTTTAGGGGATTTTGCTGAGCATGCTCAGTTTTGCTCAATTTTTATTACTGAGCCATTTTGTTGAAAAAAGTTAACATTTTGCTTAACCCAAAAAATAGTTTTTCCTTTGGGTAAAATTAAAAATGTTTGTAGTGTACAGTGCCGGACGTCACTCTTGTGCTAGCACTTGCCTGCAAAAGATTTCAATAAAATTGGGAGCTTTCATTGTTTACAAACGTCACTGAAAATAAACCAAAGTGACATTTTTGAGCTCTACAGAGCTGGAGGATTCCAAAAATATGTACCCCAAATCTGTGGCATTGCTCAAAAAAAAGTTCCGCCTTTTTGGTCAATCAGATTTGGGACATACAGGTTTATAGGCCATAGTATGGCCATATAGGGGGGCATTATGGGTATAAGATTAATCTTGAATACATATTATCCATTCAAATTTGGTTTTTGAAGCATTTCCATGCTGAAATGTATGTAGACAACAGAGAAGGAAAAAGCTTTAGCACCATTTCCGTTGACATAAATATTGTTTTTCTGGAGTAAGTGTCTATGTATTTTGGTAATTTTCTACTGAAAACTGGAGTTTCTTGCTGTTTTACACTACAAACATTTGCAATTCTACCCAGAAGGACAATGTGAACTTGGGATGGGCAAAACATATACCCAATTTTACAAAAAATGGTCGGAAGTGAAAAATAAGCTATACTGAGCATGCTCAGCAATTTTTTTTTTTTTTACAAACTGAGCAGAAATCAATTTTATTCATTCTGGCAACTTTAGGGGCTTTTGCTGAGCATGCTCAGTTTTGCTCAATTTTTATCACTGAGCCATTTTGTTGAAAAAATTTAACATTTTGCCTAACCCAAACAGTTGTTTTTTCTTTGGGTAAAATTACAAATGTTTGTAGTGTTAACCCCCCGAAACCCCCGGCTTCCCACAAAACCACGCGGGTTTGGGGGGGATTTCACAAATTCCTCCAGCTCAACATTTGGGACACCCCCCCGGGCCTAGCACAGAAGTGATGTCCGGCACTGTATTGGACGTAATCAAAGGAAAAAGAAGAGGCTGTTGATTCTGGTCTTATTACAGGGGTGCCCTCAACTTGGATTTTGGCTTTGCTATTTTACCACAAGATGAAGTCAGTCCGTACAAAGGATGCTAAAAATTTTAAGAATCAGATTTCTTAAACCTTTGTCAATTGAGATCTCAATTGGATTTCAGTTCAGATAAACCAATGTTATATCAGTTGAGTGCATCCTATCTTAGCCTAGATTTGTGCCACCTAGCTGCCTTCCCCAAATACAGTGAGTTCACCCTTTTTTCCACTTCAAAAGCGAAGACACCAAAATTCCAGTTTGCAATTTAGGTAGTCAAGTAATCCCAAAGGAATTCTAAAAGATGATTCTGACGTGAAAAGTAGGCTGAAAGAAAACCAACCAAACTTACACCCCAACCAACCAATCATCACATGCTTGCAAGTTACATCTCAAAGTAAAAAGGCGCCTTTGTACTTTGATATGTCACTTGCAATCATGTGATGATTGATTGGTTGTGGTGTTATCACTGCAAATGTTTCAATTCCAACTTTCCAGCCAATTCCTCTTGAAAAATATTTTTTCTCATTATCTTGGTTGGATAATTTCATTTATCAAAATTCTTCTCATGTTCAAGGTTGTGCATGATGACTGATTTTACCAGAATCTTTTCACTTTTAGCAAGAAACTCTTTCCAGACAAACAACTCTTACTTGAATCAACATCATTGGATATTTTTTGACATTCCTGAAGATTGTTTTATCTTGAATTTCAATAGGAGCAGCACCAGTTTCTTTCATAAGAAGTTGGAGAAACCAATCCAACAAAGCCTGATCTGTTTGAAAGTTTCTGGATTTCTCATTTGAACAGCTTATTCACATACATCAGATATCTACCTCATATCTCCTCATAATAATCTGAATATACATAAAACTTTAGTTTGGTTCCTGGCATTGGATATACAATTAATGAATTAAATAGAAAAAGAGGCCTTGTACTCTTCAGGTTTGACTGGGGTCCCAGGATGAGTCTTAGTCTACAAGAGAGATTTTTTCCTATTAGTAGCAAGAGAATCCTTTGAATCTGCGGGTTCATCTCCACCTTTTTCTACACCTTGAGCTCCTCCAGACTCAGTGAGATCTTTTCTCCTTCTCCTGTCTTTCCCTGTGGAAGTATATGTATAGAAGTTATTCCAAGTTCTTTTGTCCTAGTTCTAACAATTTCATCAATGATCAGGATGGAGGCAATTAAGATACATCTGGGTTCATTTGATATGTATGACTGCAACTCGCAGGAGTCAGTTTGGACTGTGGTCACTTGGGGTTACTCGCAGATTAATTTTCTTGGTTTTTTTTTTTTTGGGATATTTCTTGATCGTCTTGAGGAGAGAGCTCTGGGTTTGCAAAGTCAAGTTATCCTATCCGGTTGGTTGTATACGCGATTCGCCAGGAGCTTGCTGAACAGAACTCCTGGTCCAGACTAGATTGAGTTGCTTGAGCTGGTTGAAGAGTTCGATGCCAACCCTCATCTAGCACATATCCGCTCGAATGCTCCGTACAATAACTGTTCCACTGTTAATTCATCTCCCTCAACATTCGAGGAACTCCATCATAATTGTTTCCTATACGACATAATTGTATAGAAGTCGGCGAGTTCCCTCTTGCATGCAGCAGACCCGTTTCTGTAAATATCATCGCGAACGCCTTGGCTTTACCACCTCTGTCATCCGAGTTATCGCTCGTCATCGCAACTCTGAGTCTTGACACTGTTCTCCTGAATTGCTAAACTTATCCCTGACTCTATCCGCGGACCGTCGTTCGACTATAGCAGTGGTGCTCATTTCTGCAGCCATGAAACGAGGCACCAAGACTTTGAGCTTCTCAGAACTGCAAGCATGGCGTCAAGACAATCCGTGTAAGTGTTTATAGAAAGTTGTATGACTTACCCCGGCTCATTATAAAGTAAACCTTTGCTGCCCATCACTCATATCTGATATCAATATGATACTCCGCATTCACCCGCTATAGATATTCTGACGGGTTATCGACCTAATTTACCATGCATGATGGCTTGCCTGAAGTCCATCTTTGGATATCTTCACAATGAGACAGGTCAGTTTGAAAATTCGGAACGTGCCCTATCAAAAGATTATAACCTGCTGGATGCCAGGTCCGAACAACGGCCAATGTTCACCCCCAACTTGAATGTTATTTTCAACTAACTGCTTGTTCATATGAAAACGTAACATTCCCCTTCACAGTGAACATCCACACCCATCTGTGGGGAGCTGTCTCGTTTTGCCTTCTAATATTCTCATTGGGTAAACCATCTCAATATGTCCCATGGGGAATTCGAAGCTTGATGGATGGCCAAGATTTATCAAGCTCAGTGACTTGGAAGGACACGTTCGTCTTTGGGACTTTCTTTCTCACCGGAATGTCCTGTCTCGGTTTTAGCACATTGTTCCATACGTTTTGCTGCCATAGTCACAAAGTTGAGCCCTTTTTCTTTTGATCTATTCTACATATGAAGAATTTATGTGCTCAACCCTTATTTTTTTCCCATGTCTTCTACTTGAAACTACGCGTTCTTAGGTGTGCTCCACCTTTGGCCGATTGGACTACATTGGAATAGTTTGGTTGACCGTTGGCTCATTTTACCCATCTATATATTACGGCTTTTTCTGTCACGGAAAAGTGATTGCTTCGTATTTGATCATGATCACCACCCTAGGTGCCTGTAAGCTGTTTCTTTTTTTTCAAAAAGAAAGTTTGCTTCAGGATTTGACGATCAGGGTCCCGATTTGCAACATAGTCGCGACCTACACTGTTGTCTCCCCTGCTTATCGCTCGAACAGTGGTCGCCGGAATCGTACGATCGTCTTCATTGCGTTGGGACTGAGTGGGATCTTCCCTGTAACCCATGGGATTATGGCGCATGGTGTTCGTAATATATGCAACTGTGAAACCTTTCAAGATCACTCCCTATTTTTGACGAAGCCATCCCCTTTTATTCTCTCTCGTTTAGTTACTCGATGCAGCTGATAGAATTGGATTGTGGTGGCTACTTGGTTCGGGAGCAATGTATATCCTTGGTGCGGCATTTTAGTAAGTCAATGATAGCGGAGCTCTTTGCAGCGAAGACATGGAATGAAAGCAGGGAGTCTTTCACTTAAGTTGATTGTTCAATCGCTCCTTTCTAATTTGCTTCAGTGCCGAGCGATTTCCCGAACGCCTAGTTCCAGGAAAGTTTGACCTCATGGGTTCCAGCCATCAGGTAAAGTACCCACTCAACACTCTTCCCAGCTCTGATTACCGAATATCATATTTAATTGATTGATTCATGCCGCTCCTACATTTTTCAATGATGGATGACTAAATCTTCGATAGATCTTTCACACCCTGATTCTAATTGCTGCTGGGATGCACTATATGTCGGTCTTGAAGGCATTCCAATTGTTAGTTCCACTTGAGTGCTACTTTTCAAGCAAACTACTATTTCAACGCACTCAGTACCACTAACCGATTGTTTCTTGAAACATCTTTGCCTTTCTCCAAAACCCACACAAACACACTAGCGCTCACAACCCGGCAAACTCCTCTTGCTTATTGTGAAAGGAAGGTGATATGTAGCAGATGGGTTATGCAGATGGATTTTTGTTCTTGGAATAGAAAGTTGTTGAAACAAAGTATTTCTCGCTGGATGTGATCAACGGAAAGACTCGTGTTGTTGGATGATGGGCTGTACTGTGGGAAAGGGATTACTCTAGAGTTACATTGCGCCATTATTATGTACCCATTTCTGTGATAATTGTAAATCTTTTTTTTTTTTTTTTTTTTTGCAATGGGTGATGCAAGTTGCGT
>PGCI01000467.1:0-52007 GCA_002873125.1 Puccinia coronata f. sp. avenae | reverse complement strand
AGATCTTGACTCACAGGCATCAATTGGATGTATGGATGTTTTTTGTTTCAACATGTGTAAGTATCTTTTTTCCTGAGAAAACACAGTAAAAATAGGCAATTTGTGAAATTTTGATATGTGAAGCCAAATCTTGACAGGCAAAAAGCGTGATACCACCACACCATTATATGTAAATCAAACCTTCACTCACAGGATCAGTTGGCCATATGAATTTTTTTTGGTTCACCATGTTTAGGTATCTTTTTGTCCTGAGAAAACAAAGGAAAAACAGGTAATTTGTGTCATTTTGATATGTGAAGCCACATGTTGATAGGCACAACGTGTGATACTAGTACCACACCACTATAGGAAAATCCACCTTTGACTCAGAGGCATCAATTGGCCTTATCTAAGTCTTCTTTTTACCATGCAGAAGGGAATTTTTATTGAGAAAACATAGCAAAAATAGTACACAACATGAAAATTTTGAGAATGGGTGTTATGGCACTATTGCATTGTATATATAGACGTGTAATTATCCTTCCCAATTCTGCTAAATATCATTAAATGCACTAAGAGATTTTTTCAAAAAAAATGCAAGCGCTATATGACAAACCGCTATATTCTGCATTTGAACCCCTATGCATGTAGGGAAAGTACATTCTGTTTGTAACAAATGCACCTTGGTCCATTTGGTAGATTTTTCTTGTGAGCTGTTCTGCTAGAGTATCATATAGATTCACAGAGTGATTCTGTATCTCTAGCCATTCATCCTTGTGCCACTTAAGAGACCAAGGCTGCTGATCATGCACACCAATTTCATTGGAGTTCACTCAAAGTACAATCCAAAATAATTGAAGTGAACTTAAATTCCACTCCAGTGGACACTTTCCCACTCCAAAATGTTGGAATGAATGTAGTACAAGTTTGGAATGCAAGGAGCCTGACCAAAATCATAGGATAAAATAAGATAAAATCATACCCAAAAATAACAACATCATAACACATCACCAGGACAAATTGATTATATATTTTTTCTCTTTACTCATTGATACAAATAAAAGGGTCAGCCTCTAGGCACACCAAACATTTACTTCATGTGCACCAAAAAGGTGTACTTTGATCATGCACACCAAAGTTGTTGGGGTGAACAAGTATGTACACCAATAAAGATGGTGTACACCATAGCATACCCCGATGATTTTGGTGTACACTATATCTCACACCAAAAAGTCCCAAATTAGTGGTGTGCACAGAAAGTTCACCCCAACTAATTGGTGTGCATTAACCTTGCACACCAATTTGCCACAGATTTACAACTTGTGAAAGGGGTGAGCCCCTCTGCACCCCAAATATCTTTGGGGTGTTCACGCCCTGCACCCCACCATCTAGCACCCACAATCCCTTTTTGGTGTACATGAAGTGAAATTTTGGTGTGTCTAGAGGCTGACCCATTACAAAACCCTCAAAACACCATATACAACTTCAGAAACACGTCCTACAGACACAGACAAAATGAACCTAAGAAACAACTCATGGAATCTTTGTTGCATGGATGGATCAGGAGTTATGGCCAATATAAGTTCCAACACCCAGGTTTACCTCAGTATATACAACAGCAATCACAGACATGTACAACTAGTGACACCCTCAAACATGAGGTTTGTTTACTTTCATTGCCTTGTTTTTTTCAGATGTTGTTTTTTTGGTGTTCCACTTGTACAACCTGAAGTAGATATTGGTGTACACTTCTTGCGTACACCAAATGACTTGGTGTACATTCTGTTGCACACCAATTCTTTGCCTTTTTTGGGGTGTATATGCATGTACCCCAAACTTTTTGGGGTGCATGTCTATGTACACCTGCTATTTGGTGTGCATTATGGCCTTACACCAATATTACTGGTGTACACACTTGTGCACACCAAAATCTTGGTGTACGTGAAGTGAAAGTTTGGTGTGCCTAGAGGCTGACCCAAATAAAAAGATCGATACAAATAAAAAATACTTTTTGATTGTCGTTGCTTGAACATACAAAAGGAGTGGATTGATACAAATAAATGAAATAGAGAAAAAATTGTTATTCCAACTGTTCTTGGCCTCTAACATCCCACAGGTGCTTGACAAGATCCTGTCGCAGCCAAAGATAATTTTCTAGATCTTTCATGCCATGAAAATTATTGATAAATTCTGAAAAAGATATTTGTTGGTTTCGTGAAACCTTGACGGGAGTGATGATTGCAGCAGGATTGTTATTGTAAGCATAATCAATGTAAGAGTCTTGCTCATCCTCCACAATCATGTTGTGGAGGATTATACAAGCTTTCATGATATTTTTCAGGTTGTGATGCTTCCACCCCCGTGCCGGCTGTGATACAATTGCAAACCAAGATTGAAGAACGCCAAATGCCCGCTCAACATCTTTACGGCAGGCCTCTTGCATCTTCACAAATTGTTTTTTGTCCAAACCTCAAGGCTCGGATATTGACTTCACAAAGACCGGCCAATCGGGGTAAATTCCATCAGCAAGGTAGTAGCCTTGATCGTAATTGTTACCATTGATTGTGAAGTGACATTTTGGACTTGTTCTGTTCAGAAGATTTCGGAAGAGAGGTAATTGATCCAAGACGTTTATATCACTACATACCTTGCTATATATCCCGTATGGAATATTGGGTAAGATATCAAGGGATATACGGGATATCTAGTAGGGGACCTTTTTTCCATGTGACCCTCATACAAAATCATCATATAACCACATCACAGTATCATATCACAGTCATATCCCAATATAAAACCATCATATCACAATAGAAAACCATCATATCACAGCAAAAAACCATCATATCACAGCAAAAAACCATCATATCACAACATTACATCATCATATCTCATCACAACAAAAAGCATAATATCAAAAAGAACTTTTTTAGTGAGGAGCTTCCACAATTCTAGTTGAACTGGATTTTATGAGCAGCAGTCAAACAGATGGGATAAGTGGTCCCAAACCAAATCCTGGTCATCCTCAAGTTTTAAGACCATACAAAAAACATCTATTTAACTACCAGTCAAAACAGATGGTCCAACTGTTCCATTTTGGAAGTGCCACTCCAATATAGTTTCTATTTTTTTCTTCTTTCACAATTGGCCAAATTAAAATTTAGGGAGTTGATAAAAAAACCTGGTAAAACTGCGCCTACACGCGGTTTTACTGGGGGGACGTTGTTGCCCCGGCAATCTGGTACAAGCTTGTACCAGCTCGCCAAGGCTTTATTCCTTGGCAAGCAGGTACCGGCCTGCACCTGCTTGTCAAGAAATAGCTCCTCTTTGGGCTGGTACAAGCTTGTACCCTCACGTCAAAGAGTTATTCCCCGCCAAGCAGGTCAAAGCCTGCACCGGCTTGCCAAGAAAAAACTCCTTGGCGAGCTGGTACAAGCTTGTACAGCTTGTCAATGAGTTATTCCTTGGCGAGCAGGTACCAGCTTGCACCTGCTTGCCAAGGAATAGCTTCTTGGTGGGCTGGTACAACCTTGTACCAGCTTGGCAAGGAGTTATTCCTCGGCAAGCCGGCACAAGCCGCTTGCCGGGGGCAACGACATCGCCCCCCAGTAAAACCGCGTGTAAGCGCGGTTTTACCGGGTTTTTTTATCAACACCCAAAATTTATATGTTTTCCCAATTGATCTTGAGTTAAATTGAAATAAGTGTCTCAGTCTAGTGAAATTTCATTAAAGTTTTATAACTTCTGAAAATTTTGAAAAAATATCTGATTCTATCTGTTTGACTGCTGCTCATAACAAATGGTACAACTAGCCTGTGGACTCTCCTCAGTAAAACAGTTATTTGTGAATTCATTTTGTTATGTTCATGCAACATGACAAATTGAGGGTCACACTAAATGCACTCCAAACTTTTACTACATGCACTCCAACATTTTGGAGTGGGAAAGTGTCCACTCCAAAAAAATGGAGTGAACAGCTGCCCACTCCAAAAATATTGGAGTGGGCGGTTGTTCACTCCAAAAATTTGACATTTTTGGAGTGGAATTTTGTGCACTCCAATTTTTTTGGAGTGGACTTTGAGTGCACTCCAAATTTTTTGGAGTGGACTTGAAGTGCACTTCAAAAATTTTGGAGTGGACTTGAGGTGCACTCCAAAACTTTTGTAGTGGACTTCAGGTGCACTCCAAATTTTTGGAGTGAACTTTGAGTGCATGATTGTTTACTCCAAGGTAGTGAAAAATTTTGGAGTGGAAAGTTTTCCACTCCAAATATATTGGAGTGGACAGCTTCCCAGTGCCACTCCAAAAAAATTGGAGTGCACACTTTTTCACTCCAAATTGGAGTATATGAAGTAAAAAGTTGGAGGGCGTTTAGCCTGACCCCAAATTAATCTTCACTAGATGAAAGATGACACCAGGCTAACTCCAAATACATACCCATGAAGCAACAAGTCAGTTACAAGACAGCTCTCTGCTGAAGAGGAGAAAGGGGCCATTTGAATAATCTGTTGGTATGTAAAACCAGAAATGGATCAGAGTTACAACCAACATTTGTGAGATGTTGTGTGATTTCATGTGATAATCAATTTTTCCTGGTGATGTGTTATGATGTTGTTATTTGTGGGTACAATTTTATCTTATTTTATTCTATGATTTTGGTCAGGCTCAATGCATTCCAAACTTGTACTAAATGCATTCCAACATTTTGGAGTGGGAAAGTGTCCACTGGAGTGGAATTTAAGTTCACTTCAATTATTTTGGATTGAACTTTGAGTGAACTCCAATGAAATTGGTGTGCAGGATTAGCAGCCTTGGTCTCTTAAGTGGCACAAGGATGAATGGCTAGAGATACAGAATCACTCTGTGAATCTATATGATACTCTAGCAGAACAGCTCACAAGAAAAATCTACCAAATGGACCAAGGTGCATTTGTTACAAACATAATGTACTTTCCCTACATGCAATATAGGGGTTCAAATGCGGGATATAGCAGTTGGTCATATAGCGCTTGCATTTTTTTTGAAAAATTATTTTAGTGCATTTAGAGATATTTAGCAGGATTTGGAATGATAATTACACATCTATACAATGCAATAGTGCCATAACACCCATTCTCAAAATTTTCATGTTTTTTAGTATTTTTGCTATGTTTTCTCAATAAAAATACCCTTCCGCATGGTAAAAAGAAGACTTACATAAGGCCTATTGATGCCTCTGAGTCAAGGGTGGATTTTCATATGTTGGTGTGGTACTAGTATCACTCGTTGTGCCTATCAAAATGTGGCTTCACATATCAAAATGACACAAATTACCTGTTTTTCCTGTGTTTTCTCAGGACAAAAAGATACCTAAACATGGTGAACCAAAAAAAATGCATATGGCCAATTGATGCCTGTGAGTGAAGGTTTGATTTCCATATAATGGTGTGGTGGTATCACGCTTTTTGCCTGTCAAGATTTGGCTTCACATATCAAAATTTCACAAATTGCCTATTTTTCCTGTGCTTTCTCAGGAAAAAAGATACTTACACATGGTGAAACAAAAACATCCATACGTCCAATTGATGCCTGTGAGTCAAGGTTTTATTTGCATATAGTGATGTGGTTGTATCACATGTTTTGCCTGTCAAGATTTGCCTTCACACATCAAAATTTCACAAAATTACCTATTTTTCCTGTGTTTTCTCAGGAAAAAAGATCCTCACACATGGTGAACCAAAAACATGCATATGGCAAATTGATTCCTGTGAGTCAAAATTTGATGTTCATATAGTGGTGTGGTAGTATCATGTGTTCTGCCTGTCAAGATTTGGCTTCTCATATCAAAATGTCACAAATTACCTATTTTTCCTGTGTTTTCTCAGCCAAAAAGATACTTACTCATGTTGAACCAAAAACATAGATATGTACAATGGATTTCTTTGAGTCAAGGATTGATTTTCATATAGCGGTGTAGTAGTATTACATGTTTTGCCTGTCAAGATTTGGCTTTGAGCATCACAATTTCACAAATTACCTATTTTTCCTGTGTTTTCTCAGGAAAAAAGATACTTACACATGGTAAACAAAAAAACATACATATGTCAAATTGATACCTGTGAGTCAAGGTTTGATTTTAATATAGTGGTGGGGTAGTATCACATGTTTTACCTGTCAAGATTTGGCTTCACATGTCAAAATTTCACAAATTGCCTATTTTTCCTGTGTTTTCTGAGGAAAAAAGATACTTACACATGGTGAACCAAAAACATAGATATGTCCAATCAATACCTTTTGGCCAAGGATTGATTTTCATATAGTGGTGTGGCAGTATAACACGTTTTGCCTGTTGGGATTTGGCTTCACGTATCAAAATTTCACAAATTGCCTATTTTTCCTGTGTTTTTGCAGGAAACAAGATACTGACACATGGTAAACCAAATGCATGCATATTGCCAATTGATGCCTGTGAGTCAAGGTTTGAAAGATTTGGCTTCTCATATCAAAATGTCACAAATTACCTATTTTCCTATGTTTTCTCAGGAGAAAGGATACTTACCACATGGTAAGCCAAAAACATAGATATTGGCAATTAATGCCTGTGAGTCAAGGATTGACTATCATATAGTGTGTGGTAGCATCACACGTTTTGGCCTGTCAAGATTTAGCTTCACACGTCAAAATTTCACAAATTCTCTATTTTTCCTGTGTTTTCTCAGGAAAAAAGATACCTATACGTGGGTGAACCAAAAACATGAATATGGCCAATTGATTCCTGTCAATCAAGGTTTGATTTTCATGTAATGATGTGTTATTATCATGTGTTTTGCCTGTCAAGATTTGCCTTCAGACATCAAAATTTCACAAATTATCTATTTTTGCTGTGTTTTCTCTGGAAAAAAGATACTTGCACATGGTGAACCAAAAACATAGATATGGCCAATCAATTCCTGGGGTCAAGGATTGATTTTCATTTAGTGGTGTGGTAGTATCACACCTTTTGACTGTCAAGATTTGGCTTCACACATTAAACTTTTATAAATTACCTATTTTTACTGGTGTTTTCTCAGGAAAACAGATACTTACACATGGTGAACCAAAGACATACATATTTCCAATTGATGCCTGTGGTTCAAGGTTTGACTTTGAGGTAGTGTTGTGCCAGTATCACATGTTTTGCCTGTCTTTCCTTAGAAAACACAGGAAAAATAGGTAATTTGTGAAAGGGAATTGAATTGTCGACCCCTGTTATTTGAAGGAACAACCCCCATTTTGTCCGGGACGTTGTGACAACCAGTGTTGGACGTCCCAGGGATGGTCCACAAATGGTATTTCTGGTCTGGGACATAACAGGGGGTTGCGGATACAATTTAGTTCTGTGGACTGGGGGTTGTCCGTTCAATTTTTCCCAAGCCTGGGTTTCCAAACATAAAATGTAATTAAAATAAACTAAAATGTAAACTATGAGCATGTGCTGTGGAAGATTTTTGAAAATAAGGAAAACAAAATGGTTGACTGCTTGATTTGAGGGGTGTTTGAGCAAGGGAAATGTAACATGAAAAGTTCCATATTCAGGAATGTGTGGAAAAATTTATCTGATGTAGAAACCATGATTTAGATTGTAAGGGGATGATGGGCTATTGAAGATAGCTGAAACAGAAGAAACAGATGACTTTTAAGCTCATCAATATTGGTTTGTTATATCAAGGGGATGTGTCAGATTCAAAGCTGTAAATCTGCCGCAGAATTTCACTTTCAATTTGTACTGTGTATGGGAAGTGATATAGAACGTAAAATAATAATGAGCTATGGAAAATAATTGAAAAGAGGAAAAATAGGATGGCTACTTTTTTAGTTCATTATTTTCAACTTTGGGTCATGTCACATTAAAGAGTAACAACCAGCACCTTGTCAAAATACTTCATTTTTCACTATAGCATGCTGCATGGTCAATTGATTTGAAGCTTTTGGAGCTTGATGTTGTATATTTTTTAATGCTCTTTTTGCCCTTTTTTATGATATAATTTATGTGTTGTAATGATGTGTATAATTGGTGGAGTGATGGTTTAAACAATAAATCCCTGGCAGTGGCATTTCAGCCAAATTAAATCAACGACCCCCTGGGCGCAGGTCAAAATTGTATCAGCGACCCCCATTTTGGGGGTTGGACCAATTTACCAACTTTGGACCAGTTGCAGACGTCAAAAGTTGGTTGTCTCGACGTCCCAAAATAACTGGGGGTTGTTCCTTCAAATAACAGGGGTTGGCGATTCAATTCCCTTTGTGAAATTGTGATGCTTGAAGCCAAATCTTGACAGGCAAAACAGGTGATAATACCACACCACTGTATGAAAATCAATCCTTGACTCAAAGGCATCCATTGTCCATATCTATGTTTTTGGTTCACCATGTGTAAGTATTTTTTTCTGAGAAAACACAGGAAAAATAGGTAATTTGTGAAATTTTGATATGTGAAGCCAAATCCCAACAGGCAAAATTGCATGATACTACCGCACCACTATATGCAAATCAATCCTTGACCCAATGGCATCAATTGGCCATATCTATGCTTTTGGTTCACCATGTGTAAGTATCTCTTTTCCTGAGAAAACACAGGAAAATGGGCAATTTGTGAAATTTTGATATGTGAAGCCAAATCTTGACAGGCAAAACGTGTGATACTACCACACCACGTGATACTACCAAACCACTATATGAAAATCAAACCTTGACTCACAGGCATCAATGTGCCATATGCATGTTTTTGGTTCAGCATGTGTAAGTATTTTTTTCCTGAGAAAACACAGGAAAAATATGTAATTTGCAAAATTTTGATGAGCAAAGCCAAATCTTGACATGAGGCAAAGCGCGTGATACTACCACACCACTATATAAAGATATAAAAATAAAACCTTGACTAACAGGCATCAATTTGCCATATGCGTGTTTTTTGGTTCACCATGTGTAAGTATTTTTTTCCTGAGAAAACACAGGAAAAATAGGTAATTTGTGAAATTTTGATGTGTGAAGGCAAATCTTGACAGGTAAAACATGTGATACTACCACATCACTATATGCAAATCAAACCTTGACTCACAGGCATCAATTGGATGTATATGTGTTTTTGGTTCACCATGTGTAAGTATCTTTTTTCCTGAGAAAACACAGGAAAAATAGGCAATTTGTGAAATTGAGTTGTGGAGCCAAATCTTGACAGGCAAAACACATGATACTACCACACCACTCTATAAAAATCAAACCTTGCCTCACAGGCATCAATTTTCCATATGCATGTTTTTGGTTCACCATGTGTAAGTATCTTTTTTCCTGAGAAAACAGAGGAAAAATATGTAATTTGCAAACTTTTGATGCGTGAAGCCCAATCTCCACAGGCAAAATGCGTGTTACGACCACACCACTATATCAAAATTGAACCTTGACTCACATGCATCAATTTTCCATTTTTATGTTTTTGGTTTACCATGTGTAAGTATTTTTTTTCCTGAGAAAACACAGGAAAAATAGGTAATTTGTGGAATTTTGATGTGTGAAGCCAAATCTTGACAGGAAAAAGGTGTGATACTACCACACCACTATATAAAAATAAAACCTTTACTCACAGGTATCAATTTTCTATATGCATGTTTTTGGTTCACCATGTGTAAGTATCTTTTTTCCTGAGAAAACACGGGAAAAATAGGTAACTTGTGTCATTTTGATATGTGAAGCCACATCTTGACAGGCAAAACACGTGATACTACCACACCTCTATACAACAATCCACCCTTGACTCAGAGGCATCAATTGGCCTTATCTCAGCTTTCATTTTATTTTGGGGAAGGGTATTTTTCTTGACAAAACATAGCAAAAATACTACAACACATGGAAATTTTGAGAATGGGTGTTATGGCACTATTGCATTGTATATTAAATGTGTAATGATCATTCACACTGCTTCTAAATATCATCAAATGCACTCCAACAATTTTTTCAAAAAATGTAACCGCTATATGACAAACCACTTCATCCCGCATTTGAACCGCTATGCATGTAGGGAAAGTACATTATGTTTATAGTGACTTGAGGAGACAGTGTTTGTATCTAATGACTGAATAGTCTTAAATTTGATCTGGGAGATAGGACAGGAGATACTGGACTAGAGTTTGAAGTTTAAAAGGATAATTGGAAAATTGGGAAAGAATGAAGGATAAGAAGAGTAGAATAAATATCAAGTAAGAGAGAGATCAAAGGAAATGAGGGTAAGCCCCAGTTTCTGCTTATCTAAAAAGATTTAAATGGGCTTTGTAATTTTAAGGAGATGACTACTTGTCACTTCCTACTTATAATTATTTCTTGCCTTATCTTGTATTTTACTTACAGCCAAGGGTTCATGTACCTGCATAATACCTTGCATGATTAAGCCAAGAGAGGAAGAGTTGTCAAAAGCTCTTTTTCTCTTCCAGGTTTAATATTCTGTTGTTTAGTAATCAGGTTAAGATTTGTTATCATCCATTTTTATACCTGCAAGCATACGCTGGAGGGTGAAAATGATTGTTTACTGCAAGCAAGGGGAAAACTTTGGAGTGGAAAGTTGTCCACTCCAAATATTTTGGAGTGCACATCTTCCCACTCCAAAATAGTTGGAGTGCACACTTTTTCACTCCAAATTGGATTGCATGAAGTAAAAAGTTGAAGTGCATTTAGCTGAACCATGATTTTATGTTGTGATACACTTTCCTATTTTATGTGCTACCACCGCAAGATAAATTGTCCCAATTGACACCAGTTGCCATGCAGCATAATCCATTGTAACATCTATTTTACCTTCACTTATTACACCAAAAAGGTTTCTGCACAGTCAAAAGGAAAAGTCAATTTGCATTTAGTCTTGGTTGAGACAACCTTTTTTTAATGTTTGAGTCACAACAACTGCTTACTAGAAGCTTCTGCATGTCAACTGGTAGAAGTTGAGTGACTGAATCTTTTAGTTGATGTTGTGATATGATGATACTTTTTGTGATATGACTTCCTGCTATTTTGACACAACAGTGTTATATTATGATATGACAGTGATATGATATCCTGATATGATGCAATGATGTTTTTATGTGATTCTTATTTGACCACTACAAGATATCCCACATATCCCGTAAGACTTACTCAGTATCCCGTACGGGATACATAGTAAGGTATGTAGTGAAGCGTCCAATGGGCGCTTTGTGTTAGAAGCGCCCACTGGACGCTTTTTGGAAGCGTCCAACGGGCGCTTCTCACACAAAGCGCCCGTTGGACGCTTTCATGGGCATTTTTTGGGGAAGTGAGTGTCTGGTCTGTACAAATTGGGACCTTGGAAAAGTGCTATCATCCTAGTGGTTTGGGCTTGTCTGCGCTCCATTTGGTGAAGTGGCCATGAGGTTGCGGGTTCAAGCCTGACTGCAATCCATCAACCAATTCCATTATGTTCTTGGTCACTGGTTGTTTCTTGGCATACAATAGGAGAAGCTTTTTCATAACCGCTGAGCAAACAGTAACCGGTGGCTGAGAGAAAGACATATCAAGTGGTAATTGTACTGGGCTACGCATCTGATAGGCCCTTTTTGTTAAAATTTGATACAAATACATTTCAAAAATAAATCAAAATGAAGCCAAGGTCATGCAGTCTGATTAAAACCAAGAAACACCATCAAATAAATGCAGCATGGATGAGAGCTTTTGCAGCTGCCAACCAAGAAGACTCATTGAGAGAATGAAGTATAAATGAAATGAAAAATAAAACTAAACATTGGGCTCATTGTCAGCGTCAACACAAGGTTGGCCAATTACAAAAGGACTTCTATCCCAGTTTCTGAAACCTTGGATAGCACATTGCGCCATATCTTCATTTTGAATCTGTGGTATAACTGTTCCAGAAATTTGGTGGTGTTTGAATGGAGAATGAAAAGAAGAGGTGTTAATCACAAAATTCTTATCATCTTCATGTTCAACTTGACTCTTCATTATTTCTGTTTGTTGGCGTTCAATTAGTGAGGGTCTGCTCTTCTTGACTAGGCATCTTGCTCTATCACAATTGTGTTGGAATTTCATGCAAGCCTTCACATCCTAAAAAAAATCAAGATTAGTTTGAATTCTTTGATAATAAAATGAACAACTCACTTTCAATTTAATATATTTAATAATTTGAGTCCTAGAAATCTCTTTCATTGAATACAAATCATTAAATCCCAGCAATTTGAACACATTAAAGCGGAGATAAAACCTTGGTCCTGAATCTGAGTGATGCTCCCAAAGGGATTCAACTGATCCAATCTCAGCAGGTGAACCAGATCTTTCAGTCTATATTATAACAAATTAAACACATTAATGATTGAGCCAGAAAAATAGTGAATGAAAAAAAAATCAACTCACCATAACAAATGAGCCTTTCTTCACAACTTCATGATTGCCAATTTGAATCTGACTAACTTGGGATATGTTGAAGCTTGAGCAGTAGTCAATTATAGAGGCTCAGGAGCCTTCATATCAGGCGTTGGAGAGTTACGTTTCCGCGGCCCCAGCGGCAGGACCATCACACTGACCAAAGTGTTTTATTGTTAGCAAGCCCGCTCTACGCTCATATCCTTGGCTGCTCTGCGGAAGTCTAATATTCTCTTTCACTATGACGTGATGAAGGACTCCTTCGAGATTTTCGACCATGCCAAAGCTCATCTTTTCAGCTGTGTGCTCAACCAAGAGCGCAATCGCTGGTGTCTCCCTTATCCTATGATTCCAACGCGGATGGGGACTTTATCTTCACCTGTTTTCCCTGCTCTTTCCCCACTTCCTGTCTTGTCTTCTGCTTTCTCTTCTGTTTCCCCGTGTCAAAATGCGCCTCCTCTCTCACTTTCTTCTTCTACCTCTCTTGACAAATCTATCTCTTCTTTCAATACATCTCCCGTTCAACCTTATGACCCTTTTATTACCCCTTTTGAGCGGTTATATCTGTCCACTTGGAACCCTGAGGCACTGACCAAGGATGAAAAGATCCTGTTGTTTTGGCACAGACTGTTTGGTCATGCAAGTTTGAGGAAGATTAGGTCCCTGGTCAAGAAACAGGTTGGTGTTGGACTCCCAACTACTCTCCCACCCGGTCAAATCCATTGCCCGGTGTGTGCAATATTGAAAAGCACGCGATTAAACCCGGTGTCCAGTTCCATGAGGAAACCTGGGCGGCTTGAGATTCTATGCACAGATCTCATGGGACCCTTCCCTGTTGAGACGCCTAGTGGCGGTAAGTACCTGCTGACACTGCAGGATGTGGCTTCTGGATATTCTTTTGTGGATGTATTGAAAACCAAAGACGCAGCAAATGAAGTACTAATCCATTTGATCACAACTCTGGAAAAGCAAACAGGATGCCAGGTTAAGATTCTTTGCAGTGACAATGGGGGAGAATTTGCTAATAAAACTTTGGGATTGTTTCTAGGAGAAAAGGGAATCATTGCTGAAAGGTCACTACCGTATCACCACTACCAGAACGGGGTGGTTGAGCGGTTCAACCAAACAGTTGCCAACATGGGCAGGACGGTGCTGAGCAACAGCAAACTCCCAAAGTCTTTCTGGGGTTTTGCTTTCATTTGGGCTAACCATCTTCTGAACAGGATTCCTAATAAGACAAGCGGGGAGAATACATCGTACAAGGCTCTTTTCAACCAGGTCCCTAGGTTCAATGGTTTTTGGGTTTTTTGTTCTAAGGCCTACATTCATGTGCCACCGGAGAAGCGCAAAAAGCTAGATGACAGGGCGCTGGAGGCAGTGGTAGTAGGCCACCTAGCCCCGAGCAAAGGGTGGCTTTTTTATATCCCTGCGGAAGACAGATTTGAGTTGTTGTCCATGGTACGTTTTGTGGACAGCATATGTCCTGTTACCCTTGTGACTTTGGTCATCCCCAAGATGTCAGAACTTCCTGTGCACAATCCTCATCGCGTTGAACACCTGAAGCCCCCGGAAGATCCATCTGTTAGGAAGGTTTTGAGTAGTGTCCCGGGGAATAAGATGTCATTAAGATTCATTGCTAACCAACTGACACTTGGAGATTTCAGATTGGAACATGAGTTTGGGAATCAAGAGCTGCTGATTGATGGGATCCTAGAGACTTGCGAGTTTTTTGGAGTTAATACACCACGGACGTACAAGCAGGCAATGAAATCTAGCAACAAAAAATTGTGGAAGGCAGCGATTACTGAAGAGCTGACCAACCTGAAGCAAATGGAAGTCTAGACGTCCGCGCGGTTACCACCTGATAAATCCGCACTTGACGGAAGATGGGTTTTTGCACGGAAGACGGATCCTAATGGCAATCTTGATCTGTTCAAGGCTCACTATGTCGCGAAGGGTTTTAAGCAAATTGCCGGTCAAAAATTTGGTGAAACTTTTGCCCCGACGGCTACTTTTGTGTCCTTACGGCTATTACTCACAGTGGCGGCGCACAACAACTGGCCGGTACATAGTTTTGATTTTGTGGCGGCATATTTGAATTCTCCAATTGACGAAGAAGTTTGGGTCAAACCTCCTGACACTACAAACATTTGTAATTTCACCTAAAGAAAAAACTACTGTTTGGGTTAAGCAAAATGTTAACTTTTTTCAACAAAATGGCTCAGTAATAAAATTGAGCAAAACTGAGCATGCTCAGCAAAATCCCCCAAAGTTGCCATAATGAATAAAAATCATTTCTGCTCAGTTTCTAAAAAATAAAAATAAAATGCTGAGCATGCTCAGTAAAGCTTGTTTTTCACTTCTGACCATTTCCTGTAAAATTGGGTATATGTTTTGCCCATCCCAATTTTACATTTTCTTTCTGGGCAGAGTTGCAAATGTTTGTAGTGTGAAGGGGTGATTCTACCTCCTGGCCACGCGTTTCTACTGAAGAAAGCTTTATACGGCACTCAACAGGCGGCCTGGTGTTGGTGGTTACACTTGCGCGCAATTCTTGACAAGCTGGGATACTTGCCGTCACAATACAACAACAGCCTGTATGTTTTACGGCATGAGACAAGGCGCGGAGTGATTTGGATCCACGTGGACAATGGTGTGGTAACAGGCTCTAGCGTGGAACTGCTAAGGGAACTGGAACGGGATCTGAAAGATGTGCTGAAGATCAAATGGAGCTCACAGCTTGAATCCATTGTAGGGATCACGGTACATCGGACGCAGGATGGGTTTATTTTGACGCAACCTAAGTTAATCAAATCTCTCCTGGACACGGAATGGAATGGCACAATTCCCACGAGGACACCTCTGCCTCCAAATTTCAATGCCGTCACCGAGATTGGCGATCCAAACACGTCCACCAAGTACCTGTCGATCATTGGGGTACTGAGCTATTTGGCTGTTGGGACGCGCCCGGACATAGCTTTTGCGGTAAACTTTCTGGCGCGTTTCTCGGCCAAACCGTCTGTCAATCACTGGAAAGGCCTCCGTCACCTAATCAACTATGTCGCCGGGACTCCTAATGAACAGCTATGCCTTTTTCCCCAGAAATCATACCAGCCACTGGAGACATACTGTGATGCTTTGTGGGGTGGGGAATTTTACCGTTTGTTGTATGGAGTGCTCATTTGTTTTTTGAACTGTCCGATTCTGTGGGTCTCACGTCGACAACCGACAGTAGCGGCGTCCACGTGTCATGCAGAACACATGGCACTGGGATCAGCCACAAGGCACACCCTTTGGGTTAGACATCTGCTGAAGGACATTCTTAACATCGATTTTACTGGGGTACTTCATTGCAACAACCAGGCAGCGGTTTGTGTTGCCACGGATGACTCGTCAAACAAACGGACCAGACACACCGATAGGGATTTCTATATCACCAATGAAGCGTTGTTCAAAAAGTTGATTGAGCTTAAAAGGGTACCGACGGCACAACAACTAGCGGATATTTTCACTAAAAGCTTAGGTCCGGAAGTTTTCAAGAGGTTAAAGGAGTTGCTGGTTCTGGTGCAGGATTGATTTTTATTATTTTTTTTCTTTTGTTTTGCTCTCGTATTTTGTCTGGTACTCTCACGATGTCTGTGTTCTGTGGGTTTATATTTCTTTATGTCATTTGCGAACTGTTTTCTTTAGGTCTTGTCTTGTTCAATTTTTTCTTCTTTCTTTTCTCAATTCTCTACTCAGTTTATATAGGCTCTGGCGTCTAGGCGAGAGGGGGAGTGTAGGAACCTATGCACATAGACTTCACATAGTATGTGAAGTCTATACACATAGGTTCCCATAGTGACACTCGCCTCTCCGCCGAGGACCAGGCATACTTATAGGGACCGAGAGACACAGGTCTCTCGCTCTCTACATCACGGGTTCCGGCAGACGACCAGTGGGCGCACCTTTGGACGGCCATTGGTCGTCCAAATTTTGGTGGTGTGGGAGCCGTCCCGCGGTTGACCTCTACCAGGACAGATGTGCGTACCGTCCAAGCATAGCGTCCGCTGGCTGCCTCTAGGGCGACCAAAAGCCGTCCAAATAGCAACCAGCGGACGCTTGGGGGGAGGGGACGGTTTTGCGTACCGTCCAAGCGTAGCTTCCGCTGGCTGCCTCTAGGACAACCAAAAGCCGTCCGAAGAGCAACCAGCAGACGCTTGGGGGGAGGGGACGGTTTTGCGTACCGTCCAAGCGTGGCGTCCACTGGCTGCCTCCAGGACAACCGAAAGCGGTCCAAATAGCAACCAGCGGGCGCTTGGGGGGAGGCTTGGTAGGATTGCTCAATTGATTTATTTTTATTTTATTCACATTTTTTTTTTTGGGGGGGGGGGTTAAATTTTATTACTAATTTCATTACTTATTTTACTACTTTTTTTTGCTGTTTTTTTACTTATTTTATTACTACTTACAAAATTGTATTATGGATAGGATAATATGATAACTGCAAAAAAAAACCTGGAGAGGGAGAGCCAGGAAATTGTTGAGGACTGTTTTTTTATTACTTATTTTTGAGGTAAGGATACGGTAATAATGTGCTAGCTGCAAAAAAAGAAGGAGGAGAGATGAGTTAAGCTGGGCGAGTTGAGCTGGATGGGCCAGCGACTTGAGACTGATGCTCGTCCAACACTGCTTGGACTTCTTCATTGGTCGGGATGGAGATTATGGCCTCGTCGAGCTCGTTAAAGGATCTTTGTTGGCCAAATAACAGAGCTTCTCTCGCCATTATTGCCTTCGACCACCTGGAATAGAAAGTAAATGAATAACAGAAATTGAAACACAGAAGAGAACGGAAGAAAAAAGGGAAGAAAGGTGCACGCAGCTCAATAGTTGGATGATTTGGAGTTTAGCTCTTGAATCTTGTTGTTGATCAAGTCCCATTGCGAGATTCTCTTGATTGCAGGACTCAACAAATGCTGGAGGGTCTGCAATCGCAAGTGGCCAATCCTCGCAATGTATAGCATTGAAATCGCCTCCCTGACTTGCGGTTGAGTCATGGAAACCTCGGCGGGTTCAAGGAAGCGAAAGATCGATTCGGCAAGTTTGTGCACATTGGGCACAATTTGATCCTCAATGGTATTACCGTCCGCGTCAAGCATGTTAGCAAGGAGCTTCTCGCGGATCGAGAGTCGCACACGCTTTTGAATCTCGCGGACTTGCGCAAGGAGGGCCTTTTGGGCGGCAGGGTCGGCATGCAAATAGCCTGGAGGGAACTCCCTCTCTTGAGTGCTATTGGGGAGTCTCTTCAGGCCTTGCTAGAAGTTATGAAACAAAAAAAAATTAATTTACATTTATTTTTGAGTGAAGCAATGTGAAGCAACTTACCATTGTGATTGTCAACAACGACTTGTCACGGGTTCCATCTTTGAAGCTTCCTCGTGTGTACAAATCAATATCATGGCGCAGGAAGGCTTTCTTGGTGAGGGATCGGATTCGTTCCTTGAAACATTAAAATTAAAATGAATAAGATTACGAAGAAGACATGTGAAAAAAAAAAATGGACCTTTGTTACAGCACTGAAGATGAACCTCGCAGGGGTAGCAGGCTCGGGGTTGACTGGACGATTGTCAGGTTTGGTGTTGGCTGGACAATTCAAGCATTCAGACTCTCCCAGGATGACACTCTCCATCTCCCTCATCACTAGGAAGTGGATGGGAGCGCCTGGAGTCTGAAATACAGAGCTATCAGTCGTGATGCACAAAGAAAAAAGAGAGAAAACAAACACCCACTCTTATGATGTCAACAGCTCTGTTGAAACCGTGATCATCCAGTGCTGTCATTGCACGAAGTTTTCGAATTCCTTCTTCCGAAATGCTTGGAGCTTGAGGAGGGCAACAATCCACCAGAATGTTTCCCCCAGAACCATTGTCATGAGTCTCACGAGATCTTTGGTCCAATGTCTCAATCTCTGGGTCCACTCGGGGGTCCCGATGTTGAGGAGCAGATCCACCAACGTTGTCGCTGTCAAGATCCTCATGGCGGTTATTGTCTTCAGGATCAGAATCGGAGGGAGGTGGTGTTGACTGACAACAAGGTTGCTTGTGAGCGGACCCTCGTTGAGCTTGGAGAATAAAAAGAGAAAATGGTCAACAGGAGTACGCATTGAAGTAGAAAAAAAAAAGGAAGAACTCAACTGTTTGCTGTCCTCTGTGAACTTTGATCGCCTTGTCTGGGAATATGCAGACAAGGGATATGAGCTGCTACCATTTTAGAAGTTATAGAATCTTGAAGATGGAGAAAAGTGATTGATATGATAACATTCAAGTTGAGATTTTGTGTGGTCAACAGGGGGAATGGTCGACAGAGGAAAAGAGAGTTATGAGTTTGAGTGGTCAACAAGGGTCAACAGGGGGGATGGTCAGGAGAGGTCACAACTCACAAGATCAATCTGTCATAACCTTAATGCTGCTCAATCACAAGAGCAGACTGCACAGCGCTCACTGTTTTCCCAGGCATATCACAAAACCTGCACAGCGGCTGGCTCCTTCAGAAAATTAGAAGAAAAAAAATCAACATCCAGATTTCAAAATTACAGCCTATTGCAGCATCAAGAAACAAGAAAAAGAGAATGAGCCGCCGAAGAGGTCAGCAGTTTCTTCCTGCTTAAATTATAAAAAAGGCTGATTTTTTTTGAATATCATAGAAACCACACCTGATTATTTCCAGTCTAGAGTTTGAGCACAAGATGGTAGGACAGTTTATACGTGTACCCTCTGCAATAATGTTGACATTTATAGCTATTGACACCATGCAACGGGGTTGCGACACCAGACAAATCTGCGCAAACACCATGAGCGTCTTGCAAGGGAGCAAAGACAGCGGATCAAGATGGAGAATGAGGGGGAATTGAATGTGGATCAGGGTATTGTGGGGGGAGAAGACACAAGCGCAGTAAACTCACCTTATAA
This sequence comes from Puccinia coronata f. sp. avenae, assembly GCA_002873125.1. Lineage (NCBI taxonomy): Eukaryota > Fungi > Basidiomycota > Pucciniomycetes > Pucciniales > Pucciniaceae > Puccinia > Puccinia coronata. The sequence continues at coordinate 32,688 of PGCI01000467.1, read as the reverse complement.
TTTGCACAATGATCTTCATGCCATCAGCGCTGCCTATGCTGGTATTGTCGAGCCAAACCCAACTTCTGGAAATACTGACGAGGAATTTGGCTTTGAGGATTTTGTAAACGCCGAGCTAGAGGGGATCCTTTGCCAGGAAGATGATGCTATGTATGGTGGCGAACCAAACGAAGTCGTCCAAGAAGATCCAGTTGAAAGATCAAGGTGGTTTCCCTTCAAAAACAAGATGGTAAGTTTTTATTTGTCAAACATACCATCTTAGAAGAGAGAGAAAAGTAAGAACAGGACCAATGATAAAACAAAGAAACTTACTGGTTTTGTTTTCTGCATTGAAGGAGCTTGTCGGATTGTTGTTGATTGGACACACGCACTCGATGATTTCAAGAGCGATTTATAATAAGGTCCGAGCTGTCATGTTGATCTGTGACATCCAGCTTCCAGCCTGGTCAACCATCCGCAGTGCGCAAGCACGTATCAAAAAATTTTTGAAGTCTGAAATCATCACGTCCCAAAGCCCTTTTGGGACCCCTTGCTTTACTATCAGTATCAAGGGAATCTTATCCCAGGTCTGTTAATCCCCCCCTGCTGCAACAAAGAATTCCCCCCTCCACTTCAACAATTATATTGTTGCTTTTTGACGGCCAATTGTTTTTCAAAAGATTGATAAACTCTCAATTTTAATTCTTCTTTCAAGGATTTGGCCAACCCATTAGTGAGCAAACACGTGGATTATTATCCAGAAATTCCCAGTGGCCCCCAGTTCAAATTTTCGCAGTCCAATAAATGGCTTAAATGCTTGGCACCAGAACACCATCCTCAAATGTGTGATGTTCGTGGAAAACACTACTACATCTTTGAACCAGCTCAATTGGAATCAAATAGACTTGTCATTCCCATTTTTTTCTACTTTTTCAATTCTCAACTTTACTCTAAATGTGTTTCACCAATTTACAAAGAATATTCCCACAACAATCAAAGAATGGTCAAAATAAAAATTGCTAAATACATTCAGTTTGATGACCCAAATCTTCTAATCATCAACACAAATCAGTTCCAAAATCCTTATCCTCAGATTCAAATTCATCAACAACTCTTGTCTGAAGAATGTGGCAATGAACTTTACGGTATTTATTTAATTTGATTTCATTTGTTTATTTTTTATTGTTGAATTACTGATCAGGAATTTTGAATTTTCAACAGAATTTTGCAGAGACCAACAAAGAAAAATCAGTTTACCAAATCCCTGGCGCATCAAAGCTGATGGAAAAATCATTTGAAATGTCCCCATTACTTTATATGCAGATGATACTTCTGGAAATGTTTCCAAAAAATGGAATAAACATATTTCTTTTTATTTTACTCTTTCTGGTCTTCCTCCCAACCTTTCCAATCAAGAATATAATTGCCACTTCTTATCCACTTCCAACAGGGCCTCAGTTTTGGAAATTTTGGAACAGATTGTGGAAGAAATGAAGTCAGATTTTATTTTGATTCAGATTCCTTTTTTTCCCTGCAGGATCGTGGCTTATTCTTGTCTTTTTTCATCTTGATTCTTCCAGCAGAATAACTAGAGATGGTTTCACCGCATTTGACTCCAATATTATGCAAGAAGTCTTGGTCACTGGACATGTCCTTTGTTTTCTAGCAGACTCACCCACGCACGCTGAAGTTACAAACACTCCAAATCCTGGATCTTCTTTGAATCCTTGCCGAATTTGTCACTTACATATGGATGGAATAGCTAACCGTAAATCATTGAGCTATTTGAGAAGCTTCTTGATGATAAACCCTGATGGTTCTGAAGTATGTCTGATTTTTTAATACTATTATCAGTTTTCAATGATTTTTTTCCCTTATTCTTTCTGGTTGAAACTTGATTATTCCTTTTTATTTCTTTTTTCCCTATAGGTGACACAAAATGAAAGAAAATGGACAGAAACGCGCGCAAGGACATATGAACTCTATGATTGTGAAACTCGACAAAGTCACGCTGAGTTGTTGTGCAGGGCAAAGCTCTATGGCATCACTGACGCTCAAAACCACAGATTTTTGCTTGATTCCAAGAAGAACACCAGAATCAGAGACTTAATGGAAGCGCTTGAGGGGAATCAATCAGAAAAATGGAAATTGTTCAATCCATTTTTGAAGTTGGAAGGCAAGTTTTCTGTGACCTTATTGAAAAATGGAAAGAATCAAAATATCAATTCAAAAAACATTTGATTCATCACTCTTTTTTTTCAATCATTGATTTTTGTTTGTTGATTTTTCAGGATTTGATGGCGTTAAGGATACCCCCATTGAAATTTTACACGTGGTTCTTCTTGGATTTGTGAAATATCTAGCGCGGGATCTTCATGACAATTTGACAGAATTGCAGAAAGAAGAAGCAATTGGACGTCTCAATTCTTTCAATACTCAACACTTGAAAATTCCACCAATCAATGCCAAAGCTCTTCTCACCCACATCAAAAGTCTAGTTGGAAAAGAATTCAAGATTTTAATCCAAGCAGCCCCTTTTGTCTTTTTCAAATTTCTTTCTGCCAAACGCAAAGCACTCTGGACAGCTCTCTGTCAATTAGTCCCTTATATCTTTATTACAAAAATAGACAACATGGACAAATATCTGCTCAGACTCAAGAGTTACATCAAGAAATTCATCTACCACGCCATGAAAGCCACGGCACAATGGGCCAACAAACCCAAGTTTCACCACCTTCTTCACCTTCCTCAGTCAATTCTTCGATTTGGGCCAGCGGGTCTCTTTTCAACAGAGAAATTTGAGTCTTTCAATGGTGTACTACAAAATGCCTCAACACACTCCAACAAACAAAGTCCTGGAAGAGATATTGCAATCACCTTTGAAAGCTACAACTCCCTCCGATTTCTCCTCTCCAGCAGTTTTTTCTACAATCCCTCAACCAAAGACTACACTTCCGCTTCTCAAGATGTCCTAGATATTTTAAAAAAAAAAAAAACCATTCAAAAAGCATTTGGATATGACTCACAGGCATCAAATCCAACTCCAGCTTGTGATTATCCATTCTCCAAATCCACTGATGTCATTCTTGAAGATCAAGTTCCATTACCTCAACAACAATTAGCAAGTCAAAAAGCTACGCTAAACTTCAGCAGAGCGATTCCACCAGTTACGCTAAAGTTGAACTTGAAAGACTGATGACTTGAAAAAAAAAAAAAAAGTCCACAGGGGGTTGAGGGGAGCAAAAAACAAAAGGAATTACTTAGTCCTTTGTTTTCCTGGCCTTTTTATTCAACCAAACACTTTTTCATACTCCCATTTTTACAACTGCATGTTCGAGGGAGGATGTCGGCCCAGGATCAGTGAACTTAATCACCGCATTATTATAATAGTTTGTATCAAGTTGCCCAGAAAAAAGAAAGTTCTATCTTATAGTGTAGCAGAGATGACAATTTGAGCCTCTGGACCTGAAACGTAGTCCAGAGTACCCAATTGATGAGAAGGGTTGCTTTCCAATATTTAATTGAACATACTGGACTACATTTGAGCTCAAGAGGCTTCAATTGTTGCCTCTGCCTTAGCCTAAAATGGCACATCTTTTCTTTTATTCACACTTTCCATACACATGTAGACCAATTTCTCTGTCTTATATTATGAAATCAACCTTTAAGTTACGCTGAATAACTTGAATCAGCATCCACTACGCTACACTTACTGTTAGCTGGAATTAAGCTACACTACACAGTCTTTGAAATTTTGTTAGCTTGAAATAAAGTTACGCTAATTGTGCGTGTAGCTTGAATTAACTTTAGCTACAGCTAAACAAAAAAACCCACAAAGTTGATACCACTACGTTATGTGTTAGTTTACACCCCCGCGACAGTCCAACGTGATTATCCTGGGTGTGAACTCGGGATATTTCACGAGATTGCGCTTGCTGGGCCAGGACCAAAATCAAACGGTCCACAGATTCTTGGGAAGCTCACAAGACCTCCACAAGATTTTCCCCAGGACCTTCATGTCAAAATCGTGTGGAGGGTCCGGCTTGATCTCGGGATTTGGCCGGGAACTTCACGTGATGCTTGATCCGCGACCGGGGAAAATCAAGCTACTCCGGGCATAAGACAGCTTACAGGGAATTGAACCCGCGCAGCCCTCACTGGGTCAGCACCAGGGCCAACCGTGACTAACTGTTGCGCTACATGTTGATGTGTTGCATTGGGGGTCCCAAAGGTTATGTACCAATTTTGCTTCTTTGTTTTCATAATACGTTTTAACTTTTTTTTTCAAGTTTTTTTTTTCAATTTTTTTTTTTTTGGTTTCTTAGAAATCAAGGTAGAAACGCATTTCAGAGCTTAAAAACCATACTGAGCTGGTTTCCATGTGAAGTAAAAAAAAAATCACGTGAAAAACCCGTTGCAAACTCGGCGCCGTGATCAACACGTTAATCGCACGGTGATGTAAAAATTACCAGCCCGTCTCATTCACAATAACGTGAATCCCCCGACTGTTTTCTGGGGTATTTTGACGAGGTGGGTTTCTTCACGGGATTAACACAACCTGGTGCATGTCACCCCAAAAATCCCGTCAAAACTCTGGGCTTGACATTTGTCCGTGCAATCACGGAGAAGGCCTGTCAAAAGTTCATCCGGGGTGTAGCTGATTTTAACTTGAGCTAACACTACAAAAAAATCAGAAGATAATATTCACGCTACGCTACCCGTTATTGGACATTTAGCGTAGTTTAGTGTAGCGGCCCACCGTTGAGAAGAGTGACTCTGCAAGAAACCTTGCAGAGATGGGTTGGAGTCACTCTCCTTTGCCTTGAGGGCAAAACCTTTTTGTATCATCCTTTCTCCTCTTCCACCCGGCCCTTATAGGGCCCCGCTGCGGTGAGGGTTACGGGATGGAGAGGGAGAAACTCTTTCCCCAACCCACACCCGGGTAGCTTGTGGCTGAGGAGTTACTCACCCCCAGCCAGGGTTACCCTAGAAAGTGGGGACGTCAGTCCTCCTCCCGAAACGGTCTGATACCAAAAAGCAATAGATAGATTACTTTTCAATGCGTGAGAATCACGGACCCGTGAAGAGTGTAGGAACCTATGCACATAGACTTCACATAGTATGTGAAGTCTACACACATAGGTTCCCATAGTGACACTTGCCTCTCCGCCAAGGACCAGGCATACTTATAGGGACCGAGAGACGCAGGTCTCTTGCTCTCTATTATTGATATTAATCCTCTGTTCTTCATATCTCTACACAGGTTATGAGCCTGATCTTCTTGATTTTATAGGTCTTTTTGCTCAAAGCTATGAGCCGTGGTATCCCAGTGGGGATTAATCGTCCAGGCTGAACTTCTCAGTTACCGATTCTTTTTAAACTCTAAGTTTCTGCTATCTATATCGACCGTGGTATCCCTGATTGGGAGTAATCCACCAGGTGCTCTGACTGCAGCCTTTCTCTACTACAGACATAGTTTTTTCCCCCAAGTTCTCATTTTTTTTACCCCTCTCTATCCCCTTTTAAACTCTGATAACCAAAGCAAAGAGTAACCCAGTGAATAAGCTAGTTAATCCCGCCAAGGTTAATATAGCTGCTCTTTTGGCAGGGAGCGACGGCTGAAAACTGTGTTATTCCTAGTGACGGGGACTTGATCTACTCCCTCCATCCTATCTTTCTCAACACTTGGGTGGAGAAACTGTGTTCCTGTGGTAGGACTGGTGTATGTCATCACCAGAACACCCGGCTGAGGATCATTCGTCCAGTCGACGTTTGTCATTCAACCTCTCTTGGGCGGAAGCTGACTCTGGGGACCTCACCAACAAACCCACGTTAGCGGCCGCAATAGCCTCAGTCCAAATCACACAGGCCAACCTCAATCAAATATTTGGTCCGGCTATCAACGCCATCCTTGAAAGTGACGACGAGGCAGATCACCACGAGGCGGAAACAACTGTTGTTTCAGGCCATTTCCCAAGTTCTTGGATCCGACCACGACCACGACCACCCACTCCACATCCCTCTAACCCACAATCCCCCCCAGATAACCCACCACCACCTCCATCACACCACGCTTCCCGTCTTTTCTCTTCATCCGGACATCAATTTACTTGTCCTCCCCGCTCTACACAAACATCTCAACACCCAAACGTCATACACCCCGAATCTGACGGCACTAACCATATTCCCACCTCTGGAACGGGTTTTTGCCCTCACTTGTCTGCCAGCCTATTCAACGACATGCATTGAACGGGTAGAACCAACATGGAAGAAGCGCGACTCCAACTTGAGGAGGCAAAAATTGTCAGCCAGGCAATATCGGCGGCAACGTCGAAAATCAAGGAAGACCGGCTTCTAGCCCCCAACGGAGCAAACTTTACCCAGTGGACCCGTGACCTTCAGGAATTGGGTCAAACTTACCTCAACTCCGCGGATTTCTTCGAAAAAACCAAACCGCAACACTGTACTTGAGAAGATTGGAAGAGCGACTTTGCTAGCGTTAGTTCACTCCTTGCTGGTTTACGATTTGCAACAGGTCAACATGTCATGCCATGATATGTTTGTTTTTCTGCAAAAAAAGTTCACCACAATCAGTCGGGCGGCACAGATGAATGTATGGAACAAATTCATGACGTTTTGATGAGCCGATCACCCTTTGTCTGCCGGACTGGCATCAAAACTTTGGGACCTTGCTACAGAGTGGAAAGCCCTTAAAGTCACAATGGACCAAGATACATTCTTAGCATTTATACTGCAGGCCAGCGTCACCCCGAATTCAGCCCTTTGTCTGGATTTTGAACGACGAGTCAAAGTAGAGGTCCAACAGGACAGAAAAAACAACTCTCTGGGTTTTGATCGCATGATACATCTGCTGGAGATCTGTCGCCAACAGGAAGAACTTTCCAAAGGCAAGTCACGATCAGAGGCATCCAGTCTAGCGCAACAACCTAGTTTGGTTTTGGAGGCAACAGCCAAACCCCAAACTGGTCTCCCGCCGTTTGATCAACAGGCGTTCCTAGCAGGTGTCCCAGAGGACCAGTGGGGAGAAGCGCTCCAGTTCTATGAGGTGACGGCTAACCAATGCTACGCGTGCGGCAAGGATAATCACTACATGCGTGATTGCCCCACCCGAGTGCGTGGAATTCCCCTCAACCGTTGACAGCGTGGTCCGGGCAACTTTTCACTCCGACCCACCACCAACCGTTTCCATCATCCCAGCCCCGCGCCTAACTTTTGGCCCATTGTCGGTGTGATGTACCCACTGCCGGGCATCCCTTTTCCCCAACAGCCTTACCAACAATCCCTTCCGTACCAACATCCTTCCCAGTTCCCCTATGTTCCTAACCCTTACAATTTCCAGAATCAACAGCCAATGCAACAAACCCCAGGCCCCGGAATGCTCCTCCCAAACCAACACCTAAGGCCAGCAGACAATTTCCGACCAAATTACTCCAACAGCCAGTCCAGATCTTACGCATTGACCAACAGCAACGTGTCAAGATTGGCAGGGGGAGCTTCTGTGCGGCAGATGGAGGTGGACAACCTGGTGGATGGACTTTCCAGTGTGGATTTCCAGTCCATGGAGGCTAGTTTCACTGACGTAAGTGCTTCTGCTATTGTTGATTTGGGTGCATCCCACAATCTCACAGGTAATTTCTCTTGCCTCCATAACTTCTGCCGTTTATAAAATCCCATCCCTCTAAATGTAGCCACAAGCTACAACGCTAAAAATTAGCAAGACACCAATTTTTTAAGTGTCAGTTTTCTTTATCCCAGATGTGCTAACTCTACGCTAAAGTTTTTTTTTTTCTTTTTGAAAAAAAAATCAGTGTTAGATTCAAAAATTCAGCGCTAACAGTAACTTTGCTGTAGCGTAGCTGAAAAAAGCTAACACTAAGCTGCGCTACAGCTTTTTGTAGCGTAGCTGACCCACCGTTGCTCTTCTTATTCTCTTTTGTTTCCAGCTTGGACAGACTCCGGGTGGATTGTTCCCAGGTTGGTTCCTTCCCGGTACGCGTCCAGTTGGGCCAGTAAGTCAACGCTTTTGTCAACTTCTTCGTCCGAGTACTCCCAAATGTACAGCTGGTAACAGTCGGAGACCCAACACCCCAATAGGCAGATCTCTTCTGGGCTCACGCCCATCGCCGATTGGATGGATGCTCCGCCAACCCTGAATGAGTGGCCGGTTAGATCTTGGAAGCCGCCTTTGCTCCAAGCCTTGTTCAGCGCGTGCGTGACTACACACCCGGACGGATTCCGAGCCCCAAAACCGAATCTGTGACGGTTTGGTCCCCCTGAGGTTGCGCGACCTCCTAAAAACGTGCTTGCAACCATCAGTCCTACTGTGGTCACTGACACCAACGCAAGCACGCTCACAGCAGCGTCCTGAGGGCGGTAGGGTACTAGGGACGCCACATGACGGTTCCAAGCGACATAGGGACTCTTGGTCCTCGTGGTACCCGCGTGCGTCGTCATTGGGTCGCACCTGGCTCCCAGACCGTTGCGGGTACCACAGTCCTCCTTATGTGCGTCACAGGGACGGTGCACCTTAGGATTACAAGTTGTTCTCCAAAATTGATTTCACGAGGTTGCTTTTGGTCTGTTGCTTGAGCTGCAGAAAAAAGCAAGCAACTTTTTTTTTTTGAAAAAAAAAAAAATGCAGAATAGTCAAAAACTGCGACGTGATAGGTATGCATACCATGAAATTGCACCCAGATAAAAGCTGGTCAAGTGCAGCGGTAGCTGCGTGCCCCATGTCGGCTGATCACAACTTCCGACGGAGGCAGGCCCGGGGTTTGACCCGCGGGCTGACTCCTTTTCACAGCTGTGGATTCTTTTTCACGTCACGAGGCTGACCAGGAGCGTTGTCCCAACTGCGCCCTGCCAACGCACCAGGGGCGTTGCATGGAGCGTCACCAAGTCGCCTCATCAGGTGACCGTTGTGACGTTTGACCATGTCACGCGCGGTGTGGAACTACTCTGGGTGGAGAATAGAGCTTGAGAGGGATGTGTGCTTGAAGGGCTGCCTCTTGTAATAGCTGGGAGAGTTTGTTGAACAAGAATAAGAGTAAGGACTCTTAAAGAATAGTGTGGCTTGGTGAGGATGCTTAGATGTGTCTAAGATGATGGTTTATATACTGATCTTCTAGCAGAGCCAGGTACCCAATTGCACCCAGGGAGGCTGATAGTAAAACTTATTTATTAAATAATATATGAGTGACTGATCTTCTAGCAGAGCCAGGTAACTAATTATACCCAGGGAGGCTGATAGTAAGACTGTGTCTTAGGTGGCAAGTAATTAACTCCTCTAGCAGAGCCAGGTGATATACCCAGGGAGGCTGATAGTAAGAATTAATAATGTTACTTGGATTTAGAGTGGTGACCAGGGATGAGTACTGATGTATACAATCTGATGGTGAGAGGAATGAGGAGGGAGGAAACAGGCTCTTAATATATCCTTTGGGAGGAAAATAGAGGAATGGCCAAAATGTGGTTGAGGAAATGAGAAGGTGAGAGTATAAATCAACTAGAAGAGCCAAAAATGGCTGACTTGTGGTTGGTGAAAGGAAATGGAACAATGGAATGAGTAGAAAACGAGTAAAAATGGCTGAGTTGTGGTTGGTGGAATATGATGACATCATAGAATTAATATAATAGTGGAAAATACTAGAGGAAAGGGGCTGAACTATGATTGATGGAATACAATGGAACATGTGGAAAATTATAGAGAAAAAGAGGGCTTAAATGAAGAGAAAATATTCAAGGAGGGCTTGCAGGGCTTGAGGCTAATGTGAGCCTGGGTCTCTTTTGTGACAACAGGGCACAAGATATGAGGGGCACAAATATATATTTCAAGGGAAGATGAGGACCAAAGGGGAGGGCTTAAGAAGAAGAAAGATGAGTCTGAAAAGACTGGTAATGAGCTCAATCTCAAAGAGAGCAAGAGTAACAGAACCGGGCAGAGCCACAGTCTTTTCAACCTGAGAAACAGGAGAAGGTACAGTCAGGGACTGCCTTATTTTTTATTCCAAAGGCAAAGGATACTTATAAGGAAACCTGTGTGGGTGTGAAGTACCACAAGACTAAGATGAAGATGATTGATCCTTTAAGGATAAGTGATGATGGTGCCTCTTTGAGATGGAGAGAAAGAGAGTGAGGAAGAAGAAGGGGTGGAAAGATCAAGCTCAAGAAGAACTTGAAGAAAAGAGAAGTTGGCAAAGCTGCTTAGTAGTCAGACAGATGACACCAGATGACCACGACAATACGACAAGGGGAAATGATGGGACCTTGGATGCTGAGTAGTGAGGAGTTTTTGTCCAGTTGTTCTGTTTTTCTTCTAAGTTGGTTGATGAGTGATGATGAAAATTTTCATCTGCCCAACTCTGAAAGTGATGAACCATGTTTATCAAAATGAATATGCATTATGAGGTTGAACTTAGAAAATGATTAGGTGTTGTGTGAACTTCCTGTTTAATTACTACACTCTTATATTACTTCACACTTATACACAACAAAGCGTGGATATTATCATATGAAAATGCTTGTATTGAAGAGAAGAATAAGAAGAGAACATTGTTGAAGCCTTTTGGGCAACATTGTTGTCTCTAAGGCTGACATTCCCTACCACCAAAAGAGGCTATATTCTAACAGAATATTGGCTAAATCACTCTTCAGTATTCAAAGAAATCTCTGTCAATGGGGCCAGAAGGTTCATACTCTCTATAATGATCCATGGCTAGAACAAAATGGTCATTCTCCCTTTGGTTGGAGGTTTCTTCTGAATCAATCTTAGGGGAATTGTGATTATTTTCACTTGCTTGGTCACTCAGGTAAGAATGATCTAAGTTACTCATGTCCACTTGATTGATCCTTTGTCTTCTCTTAGGGCATTCTCTAACGTAGTTTCCAGGTTTTTTGCAGTAATTGCAGGTATCTATGGATCTGGAAGTCACTTCAGCAACATTTGAAGGTTTATTGGCCTCAGCCTCTGTCTTGTTGGGATCAACTTGGGTACTGAAGGGATTATTCCCGTTGTGCTGATTGGAAGAGTTAGAAGGAAGGGGTCTGGGATGTCTCATTGCTCTATCAAGGACTTCTTCAATGATAATAACCATCTCTTCAAAACTCATTTGTTCAGCTTCCTTCTTGTACCTACTCTTAACAGCATGCTCCAAACTTCCTGGGCATTGTTTCAACACTTTCTCACAAATTAAATACTCACTGATCTCTGGTTGAAAGGCTCTAAGTCTTTTCACTGATTTCTGGTTGAAAGGCTCTATATCTTTCTCTTTGAGTGTTGAACCACTTATGCACTTTCTTATTCTCCATGGTAAAGTGGTCCTTCTCAAATTCTTGTTGCATTTTCCATTTCCAATTATGAGTACCAAACTTGTTCCTTATGGTATGCTTCCACCACGCCCAAGATTTCTTACTGTGACTATCTCTGATGCCAATGTACCAATTCTTGGCAGTGTCAGTGAATAAAGCAGTCAACCTGCTGATTACCATGTGATCAAGCATGCAGTAGTCTTCCACAAACACATCAATGTTCTTTAACCAAAGTTCATGGTTGTAAGGTAATTCTCCTGAGAATTTTTCCCAATCACTGGTCTTTGGTATGGATTTCCATGACTCTTTCCTCATTTCTGGGTCAACATCTTCATGTTTGATGAAAGGGAAATTCTTCTCCAACTGTGGTACATGTTCTCTCACAATCTCAGGTGCTCTGTGCAATTCTTCAGTGCCAATGGCATTAGGTGCATCAGTTTTGGGCTCAGCAGCAGGAGTTTTGCAAGCTTGAGCATGATGTTGTGGCCTATCATGCATCAAAGGGTTATTGAAAACGGCTTCTGGAGGATCATGTGGTTGGAGGGTGTTAACCAAGAAATCAAGTTTATGGTTAATAGCATTAAGGGAAGTATGAAAGTCACTCATTCTCCTCTTGCTCTGTTCAAATCTCAGGTCCTCTTTATTAGCAGTATCAGCTAATTGGGACTTCACAGCGGACAAGTTCAGAAACATGTCCTGTTCCAAAGACTTCACAGAGTTTTTCACGCAACTCAAGTCAGAAGTATTATCAGCATTTAAACCAATGATGATATCTTGGAGGCTGTCCAGTTTATCATTGAAGAAATCCTCAAGTTTCTCATTCTTATTATTGGGCGCGGGGAACTCAATCAAGTGTTTGAACACTTGGTCATACAAGGCTGGGATCACTTGAGAATTGATAATTTCCTGAATTGTTGAATTAACAGTAGAACTCGATTTGGAAACACATGATTCAAGCAAGGTACCTGGAAAGGAGTCCATGGTACCTGATAACTCAGACATAAAGTTGGAAAACAAGATTCTTAATTTCTCTTCAATGATTAGAGGGGCATCATTGCACATATCATTGCTCAAACTTTTGAGGAAATATTCCTGAAGTGAATTATCAGAAAGATTAATCAAAGAGGGATTTCCAGAGTCTATTGAGGATTGTTTGGGGGGAGATAAGCTGGAGGGGCCATTCTGCTTCTGTCCCGACGGTGTTGGGAGAGGTTGATCATCCTCTCCGCTCTCATGAAAAAACTGCCCACTTGGAGCATTCACATCATGGGGTCGGCGCGGCAACAGCTCCTCTGGTACAGGTGGAGCGTCGGGTCTCCATGCTGATAGGGCTGTGCGTACGGGTGGTGCGCGCGGGGTTGATGAGGCGGCGGGTAGTACTGCACCTGCTTGTAGTAGCCCTTCATCTTGCAGCACTGTTGGGGAGGGTACACTCTCGGCGCCGCGGACTGTAAAAAACCTGGCAGAAGTCCAGTACCTTGTGCCATCTGCTTCGGGACTGGCAGTTGAGCAATCTGCCTTGGGAATTGCTGCGGAGCAATCTGTATTGGCGCTGGGAGAGACAACAGAGACAGCGGAGGCAGCGGCAACAACTGTTGCTGGTGTAGCTGTGCAGGCACTATATGCGCGGGAGGAGAGTAGTACTGAGTTGGCGCTGGATGCGCTGGAGAGCCTTGGGGAGCAAAAGGCTCCTGGTACTTGAAAAAGTTTCTTCTTGTACTGGTTATTGCCAGTCTCAAGAGGGTCCTTGCAATTGATGGCTCTCTCGGGGGTGAGATAGTTTCCTGGAACGCTAGGTCCAGGCAGGCTAGTTTGTCTCTGGCTAGCTAGTGGTGTGACACTTCCGACATGTTTCAAGTGCCCAACCGGCCCTCAATGGTATCTAGCGTGGAGATGGCTAGATTCAAAGCTATTCTCATAAGGAACATATTGTTGGCCCCCTTGGCGTTGGCAAGCAGGGGCCATTGTTCCAGGTAGGTGTTCAAGATAAAGACTATCTTGTCTTGAACTAGTGAATCTGTGGCCAGGGACATTGCGTGATCCCTGATTGTCAGTTGATTGTAGGGAGAAAGGTCTATTGACATCTCTCTGGTGTGTTGGTACTTCGGGACTCAAGTGGGATTTGGTGTCGGTGTTGTATACCCAACCATCAATGGAGGAGGGAAGCCTCTCCTCATGACAACAAAAGCTTGTCTCTCCCCTGGGCAAGGGACCGGCGTGGGTCTGTTGGGCTCCAACACCGCTGACGTCTCTTGCGAGTGCTGCTCCGCCGGGTATATCCTGAGGTCTTGGGGGTAGGAGGGCTCCAGCTAGAGCTGATCCATATCCTTGAGACCCATCAGCATCTAACCGTTGCTCTCGCGCACGGCGTAGTCGCTCAAGTGAAGCCAGGCTAAAGGTATAGCCAACAGGCGGGTAGCCACCGGCGGCGCTCCTATGACTGGCAGGGGTGTGGAGCTTGGTTTTACCAAGGTCAGAAGAGCTAACTAGCTCGGCAAGACTTCCATCATCAACCCGACTTGAGTGATCAAGGTTGGCAGCTAATTTTGCGCCTTCTGGTTGTTGTTGCTCTGTATCTCTTTGAAGCCGTTGCTGGGCTCGCTTGGCTGCCTTTTTGGATTCTCTTTTGGCAGCTTCTTGTTGTTCAAAAGACAAGTCCTTGCCACCTCAAATGGGAAGGCATGGCTGCAAGTTTATGAGAAAAGACAGATAGGATCAGAAGTTTTAACTAGTCTCTTTTTTTCTTTCACTTGATTGGTAGATGACAACAGGTCTGAAAAGACTAAGAAGTCTTCAGCTGACAAGTCTTCACTTCTTTAATGTAGGAAGGAGGATAGTGCGTGAAAGGAGAAGAAATATTCAATCAGATTAGTTCTGAATCAGAAGACCAAAGAATTTTGGCAGAGGTTCTAGGAGTAGTTCTTCAAAATGAGGAAGATAAGAAAATTTTGGAAGCAATTCTAGCTGTTCTTGATAGAAAGGGAGAAGTAGGCCGGGAGGCCTTATGGAATTTTTTTTTTTGTTTAGTTTAATTTAATAGTTATGATTCTTTTCAGAATGAATATGATGAGAGGAGAGGTCTTTATTAGTGAGATATTTCCCAATGAGGCCCCCAATTGTGAGCCTGGGTCTCTTTTGTGACAACAGGGCACAAGATATGGGGGGCACAAATATATATTTCAAGGGAAGATGAGGACAAAAGGGGAGGGCTTAAGAAGAAGAAAGATGAGTCTGAAAAGACTGGTAATGAGCTCAATCTTGAAGAGAGCAAGAGTAACAGAACCGGGAAGAGCCACAGTCTCTTCAACCTGAGAAACAGGAGAAGGTACAGTCAGGGACTGCCTTATTTTTTATGCCAAAGGCAAAGGATACTTATAAGGAAACCTGTGTGGGTGTGAAGTACCACAAGACTAAGATGAAGATGATTGATCCTTTAAGGATAAGTGATGATGGTGCCTCTTTGAGATGGAGAGAAAGAGAGTGAGGAAGAAGAAGGGGTGGAAAGATCAAGCTCAAGAGGAACTTGAAGAAAAGAGAAGTTGGCAAAGCTGCTTACTAGTCAGACAGATGACACCAGATGACCACAACAATACGACAAGGGGAAATGATGGGACCTTGGATGCTGAGTAGTGAGGAGTGTTTGTCCAGTTGTTCTGTTTTTCTTCTAAGTTGGTTGATGAGTGATGATGAAAATTTTCATCTGCCCAACTCTGAAAGTGATGAACCATGTTTATCAAAATGAATATGCATTATGAGGTTGAACTTAGAAAATGATTAGGTGTTGTGTGAACTTCCTGGTTAATTACTTCACTTTTATATTACTTCACACTTATACACAACAAAGCGTGGATATTATCATATGAAAATGCTTGTATTGAAGAGAAGAATAAGAAGAGAACATTGTTGAAGCCTTTTGGGCAACATTGCTGTCTCTAAGGCTGACAGCTAACTTATGGTTGGGTTGTTGTGTGTGACAGGTGTGTGATTGTGTTGTGTTTTGCTGGATCCTGGTGTGGTTGGCAGGCTAACCATCTCCTCTTTACCGCTTTGACCAGGCAAAGAAAGTTCTTCATGGGTCTTAGCCGGATGAGCTGCGTCTGCCCAGGGAGGCATGTCTTTGTCAGCTTGCTACTATGTAAGAGACAAGCCAACATAGTAACAAAAGTAACAGAAGATATAACAAAATATGTATAGAAGACAAACCAATGACCAAACCTTGAATATTACTCCAGAAATGGATTCTACATAGAAAATAACCTAGGGTCCATCAGCAAAGTGACCCCTTAAATATGGCTCCTCATATTACTTATACAAAACAACAAAGATAACTTGTAGGAAAAATAGATAAATTACCATAAACCTGTTACATATGACAAATGAGACATATCACATATGTAACATGTCTCATAGAAAAAAATATTATTGATAATAAATGATACATTAAACCTGAGAACAAGTAATACAACCACAGATCATGAAAGATCCGCAGCTCACACGCATCTTCTACTGATCTAACCCAGGAAGATCAACTTCTGATCCAATCTATTGATCAGTTGATCCTAAGATCTGTTCCCTGCAAATAACAGGCTCTCTGATTTTGTCCCCAGAGCCCTTAATCAATATCTAAACACCTCTGGTTCCCCCCAGAGAGGATTCCCCAGCTTTATCATTACCACCAGAGCCCTTAATCTATATCTAAACACCTCTGGTTCCCCCCAGAGAGGATTCCCCAGCTTTATCATTACCACTGAAAATTATCACTCAGCATTGTCCACTAGCTTATAGCCTTGTGTCCAACCTTGTGAAACTTTAGTATATTATTTAGCCCTCTTCCAGCGTCAACAGAACACTCACCATCATCACCATCCACTTCTGTTACCCTGTCACCAACCTTGAAGGATTTCTGTAACAAGAAATAGTGAGTACCTTTCTTATTACCAATTCCTCCCCACCATATATCCTGGGCACAATACAATAGTCATTGGTGAAGGGTGTGGTTTTCCGCCTCTAACTACTTTGGGAAGGGAGGCCTTGTTGTTACGGGGAGGGAGGAGATAGAATGGAGGGATGCCGAGGCAGTGGCATCTCTGTAGGAGTCTGCGCATCTGGCTTTTTATGCATTTTTACTAGCTTTGTCTCAGCATTGCGATCAACCATACAACACTTGAAACAAGATTCTATCTAAGTCTAGCGGTACAGCTATTGGGACTACATGCTTCCATTTGTGCTGTTCTATTTCCCCTCTTGATAGGGTGTCTGCCCTATTCTCTTTTGTTGCAACTCTCCGCGCTTCTATATCTATTTCCAGTTTCACAAGGAGGTCCTGAATCTTCTTCCACTCCTTGTTCACTGTTTGGTCCTTTGCCTTTTGCTTCCTTATTGCTGCCTCGGTTGTTGTGTTGTTGGTCCAAACGATAAACATATTCCCTTTCTTTATTCCAAGGTGTTCAAGCATCAGGATGCCTAGACACACAGCAATCGTTTCTAGTCTTGTAATTCTTAAATCTTCTGTTTCTGGGTCAACTGTGACTTGTTGCAACTGAAATTGGGCCCATTGGTTGCCAATGAGGATGCCTATCCCAAAGGAAGTCAATGCGTCACCCACCCACCCAATTTCTGTTGGGGCGGGGTGGGGCATTAACCATGTTGGTTTGAACATCACTAGCGTGTGGAGCCACACGGCTAAGTTGTCTTCTGCGTCCTGTGGTAGCGCTCTTGTTGCTGTGTGCCATTTCCAGCTCTTGAGCCACCGGTACAGGCTACACAGGTCGCACCGTAGTTGGGGAAGAATGTAAGAGACATGAATTAGCCTCCCTGCCAGTACTTCCACGTCTTTGTGCGTGTATTTGTTTTGCCTTAGGAAGTCCTTCAGCTGCGACACCCTGTCAAATAGCTTCCCGTCGGGGAGGCGTACGCTCTTTAGTTTGCTGTTCCAGACAAACCCAATGAACTTTTGTTTGTCATCAAATTTGGAGAACTTCCCGTCATTTGTTTTTACGCCTAGGCGATTTGATCTGGCCACTATGTCATCCATTGTGACGCTTGACTCGGGTGTTTTGACAAATAGATTGTCCTTGACCCACCAAAATACCTTGATGACATCAAACTTGTGTGTCATTATCTTGGTCCACGCATCGGCTGGTCTCCCAAAGGAGCCGCACCCTGCTACACCACCAAAGGTTATCCTTGTATCCAGTAGCAGGTTGCCATTGAAGTCTCTGACCATTAAGAAAGGCCATTGGGCCATAGCTGTCGGTATTTGACGGTACGCTTTGGCCCAATTGAAGATGGCTAGCTTTACCGGTCCTGGGTGTCCGCGTACAAAGTTTGAGACTCTATTAAAGTCATCCCAAGTCTTCTTGAAATCATTGCTGTAGACAAAAAGAGGTTACAGATGGGATGCCCGGGTCCCTGTGTGGGAAGGATAAGTCATTGGTTGGCCTGAAAGAGCCGTTGCCGTTTGTGAGTGCGCCTAGCGGGTTTGACCGGAAGAAGTCAAATTTGCTCATAACTTCTTGATGGGTGTATGGCCCGTGCATCCTTCCTGCCTTGATTTCTTGTCGGAAGTTTTCCTCAATCTTGTCTTGTGCTTGTAGGGCTGTTTGATGATTTTCTGGAGTGTAGAACCGTCTTGAGGGGACCAATGCGTGGTGCCAGATCCCTTGGCTGAAGCCTTCTTTGAAGCCTGTGAGCACGTCTTTGTACGCTGGTAGCAGACCAGCATTGATGAGCGCGTTGTGGTGTGCTATTTTGGTTTCAAGTATCAAATGTGGTAAAAAGGACCAATTCTTATATATAATAGGTATGAAACTAGATATACTACTACATAATCCAACTCTACAAGGTCCTAAACCCATAATTACCCACCAGAAGCACTCAGTTCTACATGCATAATCCATACCCCCTATATACATTAGTACATATATACATACACTGCTGGCACTAATTACTCAAACGGCCAAGTCCGAGTAGTGGTTGGATTTTTCTGTCCGAGTAGTCCTTGGACCATCCGAGCTTGATGGGTGAGCTGGCACGAGTAGAGCTCGGACCTAATGAGCCCAAGCAGTTTATCTACTTGGGCCAAAGAGCTTCGAGCAAAAAGCTTGATGGGTGCTCGGGCCAGGGTGTGCCCAATGGGTGGGTCCGAGGGGATCTTCAGGTCGGACACACCCGGTTTGACCAGTCAGGGATCTCAAAACCAGCTGGTCTCGATCAGACCTTGGAGCTGGTTCAATGAGTCCCTTACATTGGACCTGCTCGGGACAAAGAGTCACTGGCGCTGGTCCGATGAGTCTTCCGCTTGAGCCGCAATGGCCCGAGTGCTCTGCTCGCCGGTCCGAGCAGTTTGCTCACCGGTTCAAGCAGTCTGCTCACCGGTCCAAGCAGTCTTCTCACCGGTCCGAGCAGTCTGCTTGCCGTTCCGAGCAGTCTGCTCGCCGGTCCAAGCAGTCTGCTTGCCGGTCCAAGCAGTCTGCTTGCCGGTCCAAGCAGTCTGCCTGCCGGTCAGAGTAGTCTACTCTCCGGTCAGAGCAGTCTGCTCGCCGGTCAGAGCAGTCTACTTGCCGGTCAGAGCAGACTGCAGACCCTTCCTAGCAGCTGTACATTCTGTTCCAGCTGGGCAAGCAGGTCGTGCTGGCCGAGCTGGTACAGGCTGAACCTGCGCGGCAAGCAGATTGCCCTGGTGGCCGAGCTGGTTCAGCCATCCGCTCGGCTGGCTGGTCCCCCTGCAGGCTGAGCAGGTCAGTTTGTACCAGCTTGACCAGCAGGGTGATCTCCTGGCCGAGCTGGTACAAACTGGACCAGCACGGCCAGCAGGGTGACCTGCTTGCCGAGCAGGTAAAGCATGTACCTGCTTGGCGAGCAGCAAACCCTGGTGGCCGAGCTGGTGCTTGGCCAGCAGGAAACCCTGGTGGCCGAGCTGGTGCTTGGCCAGCAGGTCACCCTGCGGGCCGAGCCGGTATGTACAAACCCTACCAGCCCGGACAGTAGGTTGACTTGCTCGCCAAACAGGCACAGGCTGTACCTGCTCGGCAAGCAGGTCACGATGCTGCCAAACTTGGTACAGGCTGTATCTGCTTGGCAAGCAGGTCACCCTGCTGCCCAAATTGTTACAGGCTGTACCTGCTCTAGCAGGTCACCCCTAGCAGGTCGCCCTGCTGCCAAATTCGGTACAGGCTGTACCTGCTTGGTTAGCAGGCCACCCTGCTGAGCAAACGTATACAGTCTGTACCAGATTGGCGAGCAAGTCCCCCTGCTGGCCAAGTGGGTACAGTCTGTACCTGCTCGGCTAACAGGTCACCCTGCTGGCCAAGCTGGTACAGTAGTCTGTACCCGCTTGGCTAGAAGGCCACCCTGCTGGCCGAGCTGGCACAGGCTGGACCTGCGTAGCGAGCAGGTGACCCTGTTGGCTTGCCTTGCCAGCAGGCTGCCACACCTATCGGGTGAGGCACAGCGAGTAGGTTTGCACCCCAAACTCTCTGTACCTTAAGTCGTGCAAACTGTTGTTTGCACCCCTTAAACCAGGCTTTCAGCACCCCTTAAACCAGGGTTTAAGTGGTGCAAACTGTTAAACTCTTTTTTACCTCAACACCACAACTGATATGCTAAATTACACTAGCCCACTAAATTCTAATTAGGTGGATTCACTTTGATGAACCTGGCTAATGATAATGATGTGAAACCATTGACATTCATACTGATGTTCAATTCTGTCTTGAGTTTCCTGAGAGAATGTCAACAGCTTTTGCTGGTGTCAGATCAAACAAGGAAAAACATAGCTGATCAAAGATCAATTTGTGCCTGTATGATGTAGAAGATAGCCTGTATGCTTTCAGGATTGAGGGTTGGATGTGATAGGATTTCAATCAACTCAGCTTACAATTAATGACAGCTAAATTACAGCAAATGAGGAGCCATATATTTACAGCTCATCAAACATCTACAGTTGATTTTCTTTTCACTTCTCTTTCAAAAAATTGTAGCTTGAGTTGTTGCTGAGAAAAGCTAACTCATTGCAGCTTGGTGACATCAAAACTGCATTGCACATCAGGCACCCTAGATTTTCCTTTCTGTTTGAGGTCTTGAACCCATATTTGCTAACAAGTAACTGGGAAATAAGACATAAATAGATGTCTAACAAGCTTTCAGCTGGGTTTGATTATGAAAGGAAATGACTGAAGCACTGCAAAAGGAGTTGTATTGATTACAACCCCCTGCGGTAACATTGGCTGGAGGCAACCAATGTTACTTTAGTCGCCCAGACCAATTTTATGTTGGCCGGGCCCACCAATAAGATAGAAAAAAGGCATAATGTATTGTTGGGACCTGCCAATGTAACATTGGTCTGGTAGACCAATGTTACATTGGTTGCCGCCACCAATCTAGCTGCTGGGGGTTGTAACTGATACAACCCCTTTGGTGGTGAAGAATTGAATTGGAGTTATCAACAGGTATTTCCCACCATAGTAAGGTTAAAATGGGAATTAAAAGGTTCATACAATGAAAAACAGGGTTAATTTGGCATGTAAACCAGGGCTACTCCTGCAAAACTTGAAAACCAAGCCGCAACTGTGGAAAACAATCTTATACCATGTAAAAAGGTGGACAACATTTAAACAAGTTAATGCAACCAAGTACAACTAGGGTTTAAACAATTTGAGCCTTGGCTTTAACAGACATCAACCTGGGTTTAAACCATGTAAACAGTGGGATTACATCATGTAAACAGTGAGATGACATCACGTACACAGTGGGATTACATCATTTAAACAGTGGGATTACATCATTTAAACATAGGATTTACATCATGTAAAGCGGGAGTTGACTCCAACAGTGGGCCTCTACTTCATCAGTAATGGTGATGTAACGTAGAGTAGCATTTTTGTTTTCTCTTTACCACTACCCTTCCCCTTTTTGTGCCAGGTGCAGTTCTGGGTCCATGGATCTTAGGCAACAGTATCCGGGTATCACACGGTGGTAACTACCTGGAGTCACACTTTCTGATTTCATCACATTGGACAGTACAACTGAACTGCAGATGGTATTTCTGTATGGCTGGTAACAGCCATCTAGAGGGAAACCCTCTCTGGATGGGTGATATCTGTCACCCAGAGAGGTTACCTCTTTCTGCATGGACAATTTCAGTCAGCCAGGAAGATTACCTCTCTCTGGATACCCAATATTGGTCAGCCAGAGTGGCTATGTACCTTGCTCTGGATGGCTGATACTGGTCATCAAGAGAGGTTAACTTTCCCTGGATGATAAATGTTGGTCATTGAGGGAGGCAATCTCTCTGGATGGTTGATGTTGGTAATCCAGAGGGGTGACCTCTTGTGATGACCAATATAAGCCATCCAGGGAGAGGCACTGCTACAAAAAACCCATCTGGTGGGCTTGTCCAACACGGCATTGGACACAATTGTCCGATGCTATGTTGGAAAAGCCTGTCCGACAGGTTTGTCTGACATAGGATTGGACAATTCTGTCTGATTCCATGTCAAACAAACCTTGTTCAATGGGTTTGTCCAACATGGGATCGGACAATTGTGTCCGATCCCTTGTTGAACAACTGTGTTCAATGAGTTTGTCCAACATTGTCAGCCTCTTTGATGCCAAGGGCTAGTACCTTCTAGCTACACAAGGTGATAAGAGTGCAAAATAAGGGTAGAGTAGGATAATTTCACGTAGAAAAGTAGTAGGAAAGAAATAAAAAGAATATAATTCTTTTTTATAGAGGGGCCTGCTGGCGCAGGGGTGTTTGTAGGTGCCCTCTAAATCAGAGATCTGCAAAGCAGGGTGGTATCTGATTAAGCAAACAATGGGTTTCTGCGTAACAGAAGGTGGTACCAAAGTGCTTTTCCAATTAAGGAACCAGGATGGGGACAGAAGGATGAAAGAAGTACTCACTATTGCTTCTTTCAAGCCAAAAAGCCACGTAGAGGGGTGAAGTAGAGCTGCTGGGTAGATTGAAGGGTTTCTGCGCAGGAGCTGGACACGTAGGTTGGTTGATTTAAAGAGAACACCACGGATAAAACAGGCAAAACAGGGCAGAGTAACTGAAATAAGGACAGGACACAGCGTAACTGATTGACTGTAATAATAATTGATGATAGGGAACAACTTTTGGCGTGGAAAGAGGGCTCTATATATACTAATTTCACTCATAGTGGAGGACCTTTCTGCCTGTGTGCGTGTAGTAACTGGTTTTCAGCGCAATGTGGCCAATTTGGGAGATTGGCACTAACAAGGCTCATCCCAATGACACTGCTGGTCATTAATTCAGTGTCACAAGTGCTTTT
This sequence comes from Puccinia coronata f. sp. avenae, assembly GCA_002873125.1. Lineage (NCBI taxonomy): Eukaryota > Fungi > Basidiomycota > Pucciniomycetes > Pucciniales > Pucciniaceae > Puccinia > Puccinia coronata. The sequence goes on along the minus strand of PGCI01000467.1, from coordinate 10,084 downwards.
TATGACCTTAATAACCTATTTAGTTATTGTAACTAAGGTACATAGCAACACTGACGTGTAATGGTATCTGAAATGGGCCACAAATGACGCAAATGGGCCACAAATGGCTAAGGCCAATCATTAAAGGCCACGCTGGCTATGTTACTCTTATGTATTCAAGGTTTTTATTAATAAAACCTTGTAAATAATCCACGTAGAATCTACTTTTACCCTAGTTACACTTGTACATATGTGGTAACTAGGGGATTAGCTATTTCCACGCATTGGGCCAATTTCCAATTGGATTATATAATCCACGCGCGGGGTTGGAGGTTTAAACCCCAATTGGGCCTAACTCCCAAACTATACACAACACCTCAATTATAAGTCCTTAATTGGTCATTTCACATATAGTATGCATATATAACAAGTACATACGTGTGTAATGTCCATGTGACATATATTTGTGGCCAATTCTTCCGGGTAATTGGTTCAAGGTGAAGGAGTAGGAATTTAGGGGTACTTCCAGTGAGGAACCCTACATCAATTTGCATGAGGATTCAGAATATGACATAATATTCTAAGTTATCCTCAAGGTTTAGAAGTTATTTAGTATTTTTGTAAAAAGTAGTTGTTATTTTAATTTATTACTTATTTTTATGGTGCCAGGACTTTGCTAAGTTTTATTAGATAAAAATAAGTAAACTGATTTTTTGTACATTATTAGTCATATAAATGGGTCTTAATATTGTAGTAATAATGTCTCTATTTTATGTTACCTTTGTCAGGTTGGCTCTGTCATAGTAGCAAGCTGACAAACATGGGATCAAACAGGTTGTTCAATCCCATGCCAGACAACATCTGTCGGATGAGTTTTTACTCATCGGACAGATTGTTTGATTATTTTAAATCAGTCGCCAAGCAGGCCAGCAGTGACTTGCTTGGAAGAACCTGCCCAGAGATCTTTGCATGGCTAAATTATATTTCTACTACGTTTCATCTTGCGTAGCTTTAAGTCCCTATGGAGAGCAGCTGCTTCTTTCCGCCTGCTGCAACCCTATCACAGGATCTGGAGCATATTGCAAGAAGCTATGGTGCCCAAGTGTTGCGTTACAGCCCCCTCATTGTCCTGAGAATGAAGAAAATGGGCATGCCAAGATTTTGGACTCAAACACATAAAAGCTATTCACTTAGATATGATGGACAAAGGACATGGAAACAATGAGACAACTCTTTTGCTTCTGATCTACGCATTGACACGCATAAAGAAAGGAGAATCAAAATGCTGCTAAGGTAAATAAATAGCCAAAGAAGAGCTTGCCGCCGGACCTACAAAAAGGAAAAATAATGTTTTACAAAACTTGACAACAGTGTATTTCTTTTTCTTTTTTTGGCAAGTTTTGGGTATCATTAACATTTCCAAATGGAAAAAGTCCCAAAGTGTCTCTCTCTCTTGACCCACAGAATCAACAAGAAATCCAAGACACAGGATGGTTATGTAGGTGAAACAAAGATAACCAGGAAGCTAATGATCCTTACAGATATGCAGATATATATTCAGCCGGATGAAGTAGGGAAATGATGTTCAAAATCTACCAAAGGTTATAATAGGAGAGAGAGACAAAGGGAAGAAGATGCATATGGGAGTTCATGGGCCAATTATGTGCGGGTAGTGGATGGGATGCAGATCAACGCCAAAGGGGCTCTCTTCCCTCAAAGGTGCCGGCTATTTTTTTCAGGAAAAGAAAAACAGCATGCAGATGATGAAATAGTTATGTACAAAAAATTGCCCTCCAAGATCCGGATGGGGATGTTTATACTTGGAAAAGTCAAAGAGGAGCTTGCCGTTTGAACTTTGAAGCCTGGGAAGAAGCCCATGCCAGGTCAAATTGACTTGATGTCAAAACCCTTTTTAGGAGACTTTCTCTAACTCTTTTTCAGTCATTGATGAAGCCTCCCTCTCTACAGTGCCAGCTCCCCCCTGCAACTCCGAACTCAGTCAACCAAACCTGGAGACAATCCTTAACTCATCATTTGTAAACCTCCTTTGCCTTTTTGAGCCCATCTGTTTTCACATTGGCTCCCACGGCATGACAAGAAAAGGAGAAGAAAAGACCCGCAGAGGTACACTGCCGGGTATGTGGCCGAGATAGATTAGGGATAAATAATTTATGATGAGTATATCCGGGCCAAGTTGATTGGTGCTTGATTTGGAGAAGTACAAGCGCTCGATGGAGGGGTGTGTCCACTGTTCAGTCATGGAACATTTTTATTGTCAACATGTGAGTGCATTGATACTTTGACATCGGCTGGAAGCACGGACTGACGAGTGTTTGATTTTGTACCATCTCCCTCCATGCTTGACGCTATGAATATTCAGCCAGAGCATCGGATCATTGTCTGAAAGCTGTGGCAGGCTTTGGCTCTCTGCCATCACATTCATCAAGCTACGATGCCCATCAATCATCCTTTTCACTTCACCTGGGGAGATGTCATTTCACTTCCTTTGAGATTGGATGCTTTCTTCTGGGCTCTCTTGCCTTACAGTGTACACTGATGCAGTATACATATCACAGCGTGTCACAGAGCTTTGGATAGAAAAAAAGGCCCCAATAGCATAGCAGAAAAAGGCCCCTCCAACCCTGAAAGAATTCCCACAGAGGGAGTCCCTGCCGGCCTTGCACCAGATGCGGGACACTTGATTGGTTAGATAGTACTTAGTAATCTTGACCTGCCCGGCCGGGCCGATGTGAGCAAAAAAGGGGGGGGGTTTTAGTGTTTTTTTGGCTAGATACCACACAGCAGCCATGGGGCACAGCGTGTTGGGAAACCTGCTGAGTTGTGAAAACTCTGCAGGTTGCCCAACCCTGCTGCTTTTGCATCTTAAAGTACAACAGTGGCCATCATGTCTGTAATCTTGATATCACCTACCGTGAGCCTGGGTGTGTTGCAGTCGCGCAATTCACCTCTCCTAGCCTGGCAAGCCCCCAGAAAGCAACAAGGCAAGTGTTGCGGATGGCTACATTGCTTGATCATCCAGAGGACAGGGCAATAACCAACCAACGGGATCAGGTCTGCAATTGTGACGGCAGCCTTTTTCTCACAACAAGGCAATTTTGTGTCTTCTCATGAAAAGGTTTTTAGCATTAGCAAGCACCGCTTTTTTATAAGTACTACTGAATCCCATGTTTGGAATTAAATTCCACGACTACAAATAACCAGAACTTGGCTTGAAGCACACTTCACTAAAGTGGACAATCAAGTGATCTTGGTGTCTTGGCATTGGTACTGACTGTTGACATTCAAACAACTATGATAGCTTCCCTTTGGCCACCAATCACATTACTAGATGCATTATAATATTTGGTTAGGCCATGGATGGGTCTGATATTTTGATCTACATGTGCTACTTGAGATTGAAAAAACCTTTATGGATCACATGGTCCCAAAGTCTCCAGGCTGGCCAAGTTGCCAAGCACTGAAGATGTATTTTTCTGATCGGGGTATGCTTTTATTCTGTATTTCATTTGTCCTATGTATTTCTCACGACGGCCTGTATTATGTAGGAAAATTATACTGCATTGTGAGGAATTGTGTCAGAAGAAAATTTATTGTACAACAACACAATTTTGCATGTACTGAGAATATTTTGGCAACACTGTTCAAGCATACATCACATAGTTCAACAGAACACCACTAGCCAGCACTCCTACCAATAGAACAGAGGTGAGCCCCCTTCTCCAATTTCTTGGATTCTGAAACCCATCATAGCGTTTGTTGCCTGATATTGCCTGGTAAATCATTCATTTAGGCTTCGTTCCATGGCACAAGGATTCCAGGGCGAAGGCGGCAAGCGCCAGTGTGAAGTTCGGCGTCCTCGGACAACCCAAGGGGTTTCTTTAATCAGAGATGTCGCACGTGGTTCTCAGCAATTCATCCGCACACTGAGCCAGCCATCCAATGGTCCTCCGGGAGGTAACCATAGTCACCATTCTTGCCTTCATGGAGTAGACGGCACCAATTACATAGCCAATTCAGATGGAAATCGCACCCCCCCCACCCAAATTTGTTGATCACCAAGTCCAAAGATTGGCAGCATATCTACAAGGAGAGGATTACATGCGGAGAAGAATGATTGAGGAGCAGAATTGGGGGAAGTATACGAAAAAATGTTCTTTCAATTTTACGAGTGTGCCGGTAAGACATCCTCATGGGGGAATACATCCAATTGGGATCAAGATTGGAAGCCAATCTGCCAATGCACTGAATTTTGACAGCGACCTGTTGTACTAATTGACCTCCTCAGTTGAGTCCCTCATCAAAATACATGACTTGTAAAAAGATAACTGACCTTTGGCTTTGCACTTAACTTGAAGCACGTAAGCAGGATACAATCAAGTTTTGTGATTGCCAACACAATCAGGTACGGCTCATCCAGATGGGGTATATTGGTGGATCACCAAAGTACCCTCGCACCGCATTTTCCATTTGATTGCTGTGATTCCATCACATAGTCTGGAAACAAAGTGGTTTGGCCATGGCCCCTTTTTCTAAAGCCATAGACAAGTTCCTTGATTCACATAGCCCTCTGATATTGGTTCCAAGCCATTTAAACAATGGGGAAGAGAATATGTTCACGGTCAGCTACCAAAATTTTTGCTCACATGTAGATTATTCTCAAACACCAATATGATGTTTACCACAGACACGTGAATGGAGACGAACATTGACATCTGCAGTTGATGCCTTCCGAGAAATGATTTGCCGCGAGAAAGAGATCACCAATAAAATGCTAATTCCTGGGCCCATGGAGAGGCTTGCTGACATTTGCCCCAAATGCTATGGCCCCAACGTACCTGGAAAAAGGAATGACAAGCCAGATTATATCATCTGTATGGACGGAAACTTTCAGCATTGAAGGCACATGAAAGCAAGTGTTGAGGTACCACATAACGTCAAAACACCCAGTCTATTTATCAATCCTGATGAAGTTGCTCATATGGAACAATCATTTAATCGAGGTAATCTGGAGGAGGAGGCAGGTGATGTTACGGTGAGCTCACATTACTTTTTTACTATGATTATGGTAGGAATCCTGAAAGATACCTTCCACCTAATTAAGGACCGATGCACCCAGCAGCACACGGCGGCAGATGATGTTTGCACAGGCTCTACTTGGAGGGAATGTGATGATACTGGCTTGTTTGGCATGGCTTGTCGTCATGACCAAATATTGAACCTCATTAATATTGTCCAGAGTGGGGAGAAGTGTGTAGTTTCCCTTTTGCAAGTAAAAAATATCAAACTTATTGCCATGACCCACTCAAAAATTTTGATAACTTTATGAAGGTACTACTTCCCTTTGACCATGATAAATAGAATGGTTGAAAATACAAAGGTTGATGGAAGTTATACAAAAAGGCTAGCCTTTTTGTACGACATTGGTTGCAACATTGAAAAAGGAATTATTCGTGTATGTACTCAACTATAAGCCAGATGTTTGCACTTCTTTTTCTCAGTGTATCAAAGCTTATTTCATTTTCCCAATGCACATTCATTTAAAGCGGGATCAATTCTCTGGGCCCTGACAACTTGACAATCTCAGGTTTGGCACTAGTGTCTTTCATGCATATGTGCATCAATGGTCCTGCCAACTTTGCTACAATCCACGGTTAAATGATGGCTGGGGAATGTCTGATGGAGAAGGAATGGAGCGTATATGGGCGTTCTTTTCACCATTGATTCAACAACTCAGATATGCCACCAAAAACCACCAACGCCAGGCACTGGACATTCGAGCGTCCCATCACAATGATGTTGGAAAGATGTATGCATGTGGGTTCCTCCTTTTAAGTCCTCATTTCTTCAGTAAGCATGGACAATAATGAAAATGTTAAACATGTTTAATGAAGTGCACTTGCTCTATGACCAAGGGGCACACATTGAAGATCTAAAAAACACGGCATATGAAGACCTGCAAGATATTGAGCAAAAATTTGGCCATACAATCGAACACATCCAGCAGCAATGGGACCGTCAAAGAAACATCCAGCTTTCAGTAATGGAGTCAGATAATCAACGCAAAATATTGGTGCTTGTTGAAGAACTTGTTCTCTTGGAGGATAAACACCGTGAGGCCCAGTGCGTGATTATTATACCTATCCCCTTTATGCAGGCCATACTGATCTTGTTTTAACTGCGTCATCAAGGGAAGAATTACTTGTCATACAACAAACAAGACAAAGATATTGTACTACGGCACAAATCTGCCAGCTGGAGATACTGCCTGAAAGCATCAGCATCTTAGAAGGTGAAATTGACATTATTATTGCCAAACTGGGTTTGGAAAACTTTTGTGACCTTCCTGGGGCCCCAGGTATGTTTTCTCTTTTAAATAACTGTTATTTGTAGAACCACTCTTTGACCACCGCTATCCATCTAATCAGATGCTGAATCCAAAGCTTTGATCAAATTGAAAGTGAGAAAATCAAAACTTTATGAGGCAAAAGTAGGCGTCATTGAAATGCAAAAGAAATGGGATCAAGGAGGTTCAGGTAATGTCAATATCAGCCTAATTATTGGGTTATTTATCTATGATTCAAATATTGATTGAATTTACATACACTACAAACATTTCTAATTTTACCCAAAGAAAAAACAACTGTTTGGGTTAGGCAAAATGTTAATTTTTTTCAACAAAATGGCTCAGTAATAAAATTTGAGCAAAACTGAGCATGCTCAGCAAAATTCCCTAAAGTTGCCAGAATGAATAAAATTTATTTCTGCTCAGTTTGTAAAAAAAAAAAAAAATGCTGAGCATGCTCAGTATAGCTTATTTTTCACTTCTGACCATTTTTTGTAAAATTGGGTATATGTTTTGCCCATCCCAAGTTCACATTTTCCTTCTGGGTAGAATTGAAAATGTTTGTAGTGATAGGAACCCGAGTTCAGTAGAGGTACAAGAAACAGATGACCTCAAAGGTGAATAATCTGAGGAAAAAATGGAAGGCGTATGTCCAGCAGGCCAAAAATTACAACTCAGAATTTTTGCCTGAGCATGTCTTAGCCACACCAGACCTGGACAAAGTCAAGAGAATTAGTTTGGAGGACGGTTTTTGGAATATGGGTCAACTAATGCATCCTGATGAAGCCTGGGCAGTGGACCCAAACGTTCAAAAGGGGATTGAGGCCTACCTCACGTTAACAAATTGCCAGGATGAGCTGAGGCGTATCGCTCGCAAAGGAAGACAAGCTGTGAAGTGGGCTATCACTCAGGCGTCACAGCTGGATCAAATATTTATTGCGCTGAGTATTGGTAAGTATCTTGATTCTCGATTACTTGTTGAAAATACATCAATGTGTGCTATTTGCTCAACTTCAAACCCTTCAACCAGAAAATCAACCAACGGATGTGCTCACTGAGACCCAACAAAGACTTAAAACTCTGATTGAAGAAAGCTCCATTCCAAAACCGGTGTTACAATCAATCTTTTGCAACTTGGTCAAAGCACACTGTCGCTTGTGCATGACATGGAATATGAAGTGCAAGGACCTACTAAAATGGAGCGAAAGGTTTGTCAGCCCTGAAACAATAGAGATTTTGGACATCTTGGGAGATTGGAAAATGCTCATTATCAACTCACGCAGCATGTGGGAGAAGCTAGTGGCTGGGGGGACCATTGTCATGGAGCTGGGTGACCAAGAGGACCACAAGGAAGAGCTAATACTAGATCAAGAAGAAGTGGGATTTGAGGAGGAAATTATTGATGTTGAATGATGTAAACACACAATTGCAAATCAAACCCACCTGTCATCCATCATGAAAACCATTTATCCAATTGTAAATATTTCATTTCCCTTTATTTTATGTGCCGCAATTCCCAACCTTGCTGAGACAAATATTAAGGCTTGTACCCAACCAAGTGGGGCAAAATGCTGTTTGGAGGCAGAAATTGCCACCAGTATCTGAAATAATCATTGAAATTAATTAGAGGATCCCCTCTGATCTTGTGGTAAATTATTAATCACCACCAAGTCTCAGGTTGATGGCACCAGGAGCACACCCAGGTCTTTCCTTCCCATTAGCAGTTATCAGAGCAGAGCCAAGGGGATCCTCCAGCAAAGTCCTCCAGAACTTTGAGAAATCCTTCATGCTCACAACTGACCTCAAGGGGCTTTATAATTTCCATGCCCCCCAAAAAGTCATGCAATTAGCTGCATGCCCTTACTGGGAGGTTTCATGTCCACAAGAAGTGTATGGCCAATATAGCAAAGGGATGCACATGTTACACACCAAGAGAAAGCTTCACTCATCAGTTTTCTTGCAATTCCTGGCCTCTCACTTCCCCCATTTGTGACCAATCTCAATTTACACACCAAGTGCTAGCTTGTGTTGGCCACCAAGACCAAGGCTGACTTGGTCACCAAGAGCTGAAGAATGAAATTTTCTCAGTCCGTGTCCACAAGTTTGTTGATAACTCTTCATTCAAGTTTACCTGTGATCATTTTTCTTGTTGCTGCAGAGCATTTCAACAGGAATCCAGGGGCATCTTGCTAATGTTTCTTTTATTATGTCTCTCCACAGTGATACCATTTGGAAAGCCATTGTCTGACTCTTGACTGAAATCCAATCCAGGACCGTAAAAACCCCAAGCAGCTGTACAAGGGCAAGAAACATCTACCCCTGGATCTTTTAGGGAAGAATAGAAGGAATTTCCAACCCTGCTTGATGAGAGCTTTCCATGAGCAGGTACACACTCAGGGTAAAGAGGAACCCTTATAAGGTTAACATCTGTACCCTTGCTGCAAGCCCTTTCCAAAGGGTGTGCACTGGTTTTACTTTCTTCAAAAAGCCTCAAGGGTGCACAACTTCCACGTGCCCATCTTTGATCCAGTGTTTCAATCTGTGATCTCACAAGCACTGTTTATAATCACAATTCCAAAAGAGCTTGATTTCATTTTCCAATGAAAAATGCCTACCAAACTTGGAATCAAAGATTCTCCATCAAATTAATCCCAATTCCTCAATACCACCTCAAGAAACAAGGCCAACTAAGGCCAAAAGGCTGCCACTCAACATGAGCTCAATTATCACCTCAAACAAAAGGAGATGAGGAGATGTGGTTCCCTTTTGATTTTTATTTGGTTAGTTTGATGGTCTCTAATTCAGATAAATGGATGAATCTGGTTCAAATTATCAAATTTTAAGAATTCCAAAGCCACAGGCACACCAAAAGAGTTTGAGTCCAAGGATATCCTACATAATTCCTGGTGTGAATTATAACTCAGCCCCCAGAAGCCCTTGGCACACATCCTCTACTCATGTGAAGAGTGATTGACAGTAGATATTGATGAGACTGGTAGGTATTTTTTTTATGAAATTCAATGCCTGGAAAAGATTATTTCATCATGCATAGGATGCTTTAACCTCCAAGGCCGCAAAAGATTTTGATATCAATTGGTGAAGCCCCCAAGCATGAATTTTTTTATGAGGAGAGTTGACAATAGTAAGATTGGTTTCCACCTGAGAGATAAGAATAACAAATAAGAGTACTGGGTGGCAGAGCCGCCTTATAATCCTCTAGTGTTTCTATTTTTTTGCTTTAATGATAATATCTTTACCTCAGTTGCACATGGTCAAATGAGCTCAAAAGGGGATGATGATTACAATGGTAATGGTTATGGGTTTTCCCTTTAATGATGATATATTTGTTTTCAGAAATGATAATTTAAATTTACCAGTTTTTTTCTGCAATAATAAATGAAATTGCCCATCCCTGGTTTACAAATAGTGGTGAAAGAAAAAAAAGGAAAATTTGGCCAAAACCTGCTACTACCAAAATGTTGTATCTCCAGTTTCACATTTTCTCTGGTTTTCCATTTCTAAATGGCCTCAAAGGTGGATCATAGTAATTGTAATGGTTATAATTTTTTGCTTTAATAATATTTTCCATATTCCACACCTTGTTTCCACACTGTAGTGAAAGAACAAATTGGCCCAAATATGCCACTACTGAAATGTTTTATCTCCAGTTTCACATTTATCAATCAGATCAGAGGTAGATCATGATGAAATTCATGTTTATAGTTTCCTTCTGTATTCATA
>PGCI01000466.1:0-52344 GCA_002873125.1 Puccinia coronata f. sp. avenae | reverse complement strand
AAAAAGAAAAGAAAGAAAGAAAGAAAGAAAAGAAAAAAAGAAAAGAAAGAAAAGAAAGAAAGAAAGAAAAGAAAGAAAAGAAAGAAAAGAAAGAAAAAGAAAGAAAAAAAAAAAAAAAAAAGAAAAAAAGAAAGAAAAGAAAGAAAAGAAAGAAAAGAAAGAAAAAGAAAGAAAAAAGAAAGAAAAAAAGAAAAGAAAAAAAAGAAAGAAAAGAAAGAAAAGAAAGAAAAAAAAAAAAAGAAAAAAAGAAAAGAAAGAAAAGAAAGAAAAGAAAGAAAAGAAAGAAAAGAAAGAAAAGAAAGAAAAGAAAGAAAAGAAAGAAAAGAAAGAAAAGATTTTATTTTTTTTGTGAAAAAAAAAATTAAAATTCACCCCCAAAAATATTTCAAATATCCCTGGGGTGATTGCATAATTTTTTGTTGTGATTTGAATCTCCGTTCGAACAGCATGCAGATCTTTTGCACTCGGTAGCGGAAGATGAAGAAATGGATGAAACGGTCGATTTATTTATTGAAACGTTTTCAGAAGATCCTCATAAACTACGCACATACATTCAAGGAGATGCAAGGAGCCGGGCTTGGAGAAGCCAACTGAGACAATTGTTCCAGCAATGGCAAAAAAATAAGAAGCCAGAACAGTCTGATGAAACCATTGTTACACTCAGTAAAGAACTTTCTGATAACATCCAACTACACATCCGGCCAGCGGAAGGGAATTCGGATCCCGTGGTAGTTCTTGGAAGGGAGTTGGCCGCATTTCATTGATCCAATACTTTAGCTAAGAATCAACACTGTGGGTTGACACCTTTATTCTGTCCTTCTTCTTATGTTTACTCCCCACCCACCAGCTGTTGCTGATGGTGGACAGTGCAGTTCTCTGAAATCATTTACCAAAAAAAGAGCAAAAATATCTGGTCGATATACTAGGTTTATTGGGTCCCCAGTTTGTTGGGGAACCGTACATCAAAGCCGCATTGCAGGAAAAGGGTGCTTTCAACACCAGATGGCTTCCCTTTAATGGAGATGTAGACGCAGACTCCTTTTTTGCAAAACTCAAGAACATCCATGATGCGCTAGTTGAATTGGCTACATACCAGCAAATTGGTGATATTTCTTCAATTGCCAAGGCACCCGTAAACAAGTACTCTAGTCAAATTTCCAAATGGAAAGGGAAGGATTTTCCTCCCACACATCAACGTTCCCAAACAATAGGAGATTGGTCGCTTCAAAATTGTTGGCAATTATCACTTGGTAAGATGGAGAAGAATGAAGGTATCCTGAATGTAATATTTGGGGGTAATGCTCACTTCAAAAGAGCACTGGGAATCATCAAGAACTTAGATTTCTGTAAGGATTCTATGCAGGAATGAATGAGTAAGTCATGATCATTGTATTGAGTGAGATTTGCCAACTGAATGATGTGAATCTCATCATCCTGAAAAATTTCTCTAAAAGGCCCCAGATCAATAACTGGACATCAGATGCAATTTCTGAGACCATGGGAGTACTTGCACCCATCTCAACCTTTACCTGATAAAATATTGGAGATAAGCTGGGGCAAAATTTTTGAAGAGGAGATTAATAATCAAGCTCCAATTGCAAAAGCAATTATTGAAAAACTTTTGGAATTTTCCATAAAAGCAAGGGAGGAGCAGAAGAATATAATGGAAATCTTGAATCCTGAAGGTCTTGATGGATTTTTTAAAATGTTTCAGGCCAAAGAAAAAAAGATGGAAGGAACCTCAAGTCTATAAGTTGTTTCATGCTAAGTTTTTGATTTCTCAAGGTACCAATCAACATTTTTGAACACTTTGTGAAGATTTTATATAAGAGTTGGCTTTTCAGTTATGGTTTTTCTGCTTCTAATGACAGATGTCTACCCTTTTATTACCAACAGGAGGAGATCAATAATCCCAACACTCCACGTCTCTTCTGATTGTCTGGGAATTGCTGCCAATTTATACATGTCTGCTTCACAATCACCTACCACAACTTTCCTCCAAGTATGAGCTAAATTTTTCTCATGCAAGTATAAAATGAGCAAATTACCCAAGTTACTAGTTTGATCATTCTCAGAAATCCAAAGTGGAAAATGTGTTAATAGGTGTTCTCTTTGAGTAAAGGTAACTGGAGATGAGAAAGCAGAGTATTGGAGCCTTATTTTCAACTTAATCAAGAATAGTGTGACATTGAGGGGATTACTTGGGTGCAGTAATCAAGCTGCAACCATTGATTTTTTCTAATGGGAAAATAAGAAAAAAATCAAGTCACAAGCAAATTGAGAATGTTAGGTAAATCCAAATACAAAAGGGTGAGTATCATACCCTCCAAGACATCCTTACTACAAACGTATGCTGGTGAACTTTTTTGATAGAGGACTAGAAATTTTGCAGTGAAACCAATAGACTAACGCTCCGAATCGTAGGTTAGTAATAATCACAGCCTTCAAAAAAAAAGTTGATTTTTCAAGGTAACAATAAACCAAAATTGCACTTTGCTTACACTCTTAAGAAAGTATCAATCTTTTTTATTTTACTTGTCTTTGATGCTTTTGGAAGTCAAGGATGCAAAATCTTTCTTGATAACTTGACCTGAATCTGAACTCAATGAATGGACATCACTGCCCAATGCGGATTTGCTTTTCTTTTTTTTGAGCTTGGCCTTGAGTTTAGCTCCGCGAAGGGGTGGTTGGGTTGCTACGGACCGTACGCCACTATACCTTGGCTTGTTACTGGCTTGGGATAATTTCTTTCATTTTTTTGCAATACACAGACATTATCTAGTCAGCCAGGAAGCAAGATTTGGCAAAATAGCACAAGTTGAGTGACATACTGATCCAGATGATTGATTTGGGAGTACAGCTTGAACCACTTCCTGTTTGAAGTGATTTGCATAAATTTCAGTATAACATATAAATTCTCCTCAAACAGAAAGGGCAAAGCCAAACTAAATCTTGACTTACCCCAGTCCTTAAGACCTTCTCAACACCTGCGTCATGTAATAGTGCTTCAGCTGACTTCCAATCCATTGGAGCGGCTGGGATGTTGTCAGATAGGCAAGGGGGGAAATGTTAAAGAAGTTTCCTACAGTACAGACAACTGCACAAATACGGGAAACCAACGTTGAGGTAACGCTTCTAGTGGTATCAGCTGGAACTCCTCCTTGCTTTTTGTCTGAGGCCGTTATTTTACGTTAACTAGAGGAAAAGGCGGCTGCGCCACCTGTGACTCTCACATGCCTAACCCCCAACAACAACCTCAACAGGCTCTATCAACCTGTGCAGAATTTCAAAGATCCTGGCTTATCCCTTGCATCAGTCTAGACAATGGTTTACTCTTCACCAGATGCAGTGATTTGGGCCAACTGCATTCAAATGCCCCAACCAACATCCCAGGCAGAATTCTGAGCAAGAACCAACTCTTGCCCTACATCCCGCCCCCCCCCCCCCTCTGTCATGCTTCAAAGCTTTTCACCCTCTTGTGCTAGTGATGATTTCTCTGCTAATTGCTAAATAGTTTGCACTTTGTGCAGGATCTACCAGAAAAAAGGACAAACTTTCCCAAAAGGTGATTTAATCTTGGAGATGCATACTGCAAAATTAACAGTTCCCTGCCAAACCTTTTTTTAATTTGGCTACAAAGTAACAGTTTGGCTCACATTTTTAGAAAATTCAGCATTTGTTTCCTTTTTAAAAAAAGCAATGTGAAAAGCATTTATTGATGTATTAGCTGTAAACAGATTGACTTGCAGTCAATGCAGAATTCTCTCCACCTTTTGACAGCCTTTCCCAAGAAGGTTGTCAGGTTTTTTTCAATTTAACAGGCAAAAAAAAGCAGGATTTGCCAAAAAAAAAAAAAAAAAAAAACAGTAAATTTGTCAGATTTTATTGGCAAACTTAACCTTTCCCTGATAAACTATGTTAATTCAGGTCCATAGACAAGTTTAGCCCATTTTTGTTTTTTGAAAATCCAGCCATTTTTTGGCCTTTGGATCCAGATGAAACAGCAATATTTATGAGAACAGTTGTATTTTTAGTGAAAACCAGACCCATTCTCTGTGGCTCAGGCCATTTCACAACCCATGCTCAGGCCAATGTATTTACTTTTTCTGCATTACAACAACATATGGATTGGCCACCCCCTTTGATTTGTGCAATTGCCCCAGGAACAATGCTTCACAGTCATACACACAGAGCTGTTTGGAAACTTGCCCATTGTTTTAGGCAATCTCTTGTTTAAAGTCAAAGAAATCCACTCTTTCAACCTGGCAGTGGCAACCACTGCTTTACCCTTGGCTAAATTTTAGTTGAGATCTCTGCGTTTGAAGGGCTAAGGGGAAAGAGCTGGCTATTTAACTAAAGCTCACCTAAGCAAGGGAATATTGAAATCTCACTTACAGAATGCTGAGGAGTGGTTTGAATTGCTGGGTGAAAGTATTTGGGCTGTTATGTTTGATGCTCTTGGAGAAGAGTTCCTGACTATTCTTGGATAGAGTGAACCAAAAACTTGAGGGATTTTGAAATGAACATTTACCTGTTTAATGGAGAGCCCATAGTATTTCAACAGGAATTTTGTGCCCTCAGTTACCCACAGCCAGACCAGGCCAGGCTTTAACACACCACAGCAGTAAAACAGAGTCAAACTTGCCTTTCTTTGAAGTGCTCACTGCCCAACAATACAACCAACAGCCATAGTGTCAGGATTTGTCCGCAGCTCAGAGCAGAAAGAGATCCAAGCACGTGACATTCCATGGTGAGTCGTGTGACTTGTGATCAGCCAAAGATCAGACATGAGCTGACTAATACGATCCAATTTGCAGATTGGAGCGGCAGAACTGAGGACAGATCAAACGATGATCAGCCACTAGGAGCAGAGCAAGATCAATTGTAAGTACTCAAATAACTCAAACAAGAGGATGATCGTTAATATTGATGTAAAACTCCATTGCAATCAAAGCGTGTGGTGTGAGCCTCATCTCATGAGACATATTTCTTATTTGTGTCACTTTTTGTTGTGTTCGACTGACAAAGCACTCGAACAGTAAAGATTGAACGTAGAGTATTAGGAATTGTTGAAGCTTGAATCTTATTCTGTGCTTGCATGTCATGTTGATCTGTTTCACTGGGCAAGAAGGCAGCTCCCTGCTTGCTGATTTGACTTGGTGAGCAAGGAGCTCCCAAGCTACCTGCTCGCTGAGGTGACTTGGTGAGCAGGGAGCTCCCTGCTTACCGAGGTGACTTGGTGAGCATGGAGCTCTCTACTTGCCGAGGTGACTTGGTGAGCAGGGAGCACCCTGCTCGCCAAACTGACTTGGCAAGCAGGGAGCACCCTGCTTGCCGAGCTGACTTGGTGAGCAGGGAGCACCCTGCTTGCCGAGCTGACTTGGTGAGCAGGGAGCACCCTGCTTGCCGAGCTGACTTGGTGAGCAGGGAGCACCCTGCTCGCCGAGCTGACTTGGTGAGCAGGGAGCACCCTGCTCGCCGAGCTGACTTGGTGAGCAGGGAGCACCCTGCTCGCCGAGCTGACTTGGTGAGCAGGGAGCACCCTGCTCGCCGAGCTGACTTGGTGAGCAGGGAGCACCCTGCTCGCCGAGCTGATTTGGTGAGCAGGGAGCACCCTGCTCGCCGAGCTGACTTGGTGAGCAGGGAGCACCCTGCTCGCCGAGCTGACTTGGTGAGCAGGGAGCACCCTTCTCGCTGAGCTGACTTGGTGAGCAGGGAGCACCCTGCTCGCCGAGCTGACTTGATGAGCAAAGGGCTCCCTGCTTGCCGAGCTGACTTGGTGAGTAAAGGGCTCCCTGCTTGCCGAGCTGACTTGGTGAGTAAAGGGCTCCCTGCTTTCCAAGCTGACTTGGTGAGCGGGGAGCTCCCTGCTTGCTGAGGTGACTTGCTAAGCAGGGAGCTCCCTACTTGCCGAGGTGACTTGCTGAGCAGGGAGCTCCCTACTTGCCGAGGTGACTTGGTGAGCAGGGAGCTCCCTGCTCGCCGAGCTGACTTGGTGAGCAGGGAGCTCCCTGCTTACCAAGATGACTTGGTGAGCAGGGAGCGCCCTGCTTGCCAAGCTAGCTTGGTGAGCAGGGAGCTCCCTGCTTGCCGAGCTAGCTTGGTGAGCAGGGAGCTCCCTGCTCGCCGAGCTGACTTGGTGAGCAAAGGGCTCCCTGCTCGCCGAAAGGGCTCTCTGCTCGCCGAGTTGACTTGGTGAGCAGGGAGCTGCCTGCTCGCCGAGCTGACTCAATGAGCAGGGAGCTATTGGGTGACTGGGATTTGGCGCTTGGGCCATGGTTGCAAGAGCAAGTGTTTTTAGAATGGGGGAGACAACGTTGAGTGAGAACTTGCCTACGTCGCTAGTGGGCATCAACGTTGAGGGAGGACTTGCCTAGAAAAAACAGAAACACTTTCCTAGAAAAAACAGAAACATAAATGATCGTATGAGTAGTGACAGTGAGGTTCATGAGAGGATGAAAGAGTGAAGCGGGTGAATAATAAGTGGAGGGCTGAAAGCCCACCTGCTTTTGTAGTCGTCAAGTCAGGGGAGTTGCACTCTAAGGCAGGTCGTTACCGTGTCAAGTCCACTTTACGACTGACAAGGCCTTGTGAGCCGTACAACTGCCCTGGATGTTGCTTGTGAGCTTTGAAAGGAGGAAACAAAGAAGGGTGTGCCGCTGAGCATATTTGACCACGGCCAAGTTATGGCCGGCTCATGCGGCTCAAGTGACGAGTTGGGGGGTCCAGGGTCCAGCGACCTACCACATCCATTTGCACGGTTGCCTCAAATTTTCTCCTTCAGCGGCAGACCAATTAGGCATTGAGTGTCGACGCTGTACAGTGACCTCTCAGGTAGCACTTGGCGGATTCAAATCCTGCTTTGGAAATTGGGAATTGGGATCAATGGTCTGGACACAGTCCATCTGTGTTCCACAGGATGAATCCAGATCTATCCAGATCCCGCGGACAAATTCAACCCAATTGGGCATTAGCTGCAGTCATGCAAGAGGTGCAGGCCACTTGGGGCTACGTCAGGGATTTATGTAGCAATACATAGCCTTCACAACTACTGTGACCCAATGGGCTATAGTTGTGGGGGTTCCTAGCATGATGTTTTGTCGTCGGCACCCGCCACACATGACTGCAAGGCAAAACACAACCCCCGGCCGACTGTCTTTGGAAGGCTAGGGTAGTGTTCTGCTGTAGTCTCATAGAATTGGAAGCTTGCATTGGATCAAGTAGGCACATGGCTCCTTGAAACATTGTCATTGAGGATTTATTGGAAGCTTGCGTTGGATGAAGTAGACACATGGCTCCTTGAAACATTGTCATCAAGGACGCTTCTGGGTAAAAAGTGTCTGCATGTTGTAACGGTTTCATTTAGTTGATGAAATGTTGAAGAAAAATGGACTGATCTGATCGATCGTAGCAAGAAATTGCATGATCATCTTGTACCTGATTGTTATTAATCTAGCTAGCAGGAACTTGGTTGCCTTTTTGTTTCTCATATATTCAGGATTGTGTACTCCGTTGTTCCCTTCTTTCTTCCTTATCGCGATATTTTGTTTTCTTTCTTTATCATTACTTCAGGCCGATCAATACAAAAGAAAAATCTATCTTATAAATCCCTTCAAGAGTTTATCTTTGTTCCGAAGATAAACTGCCCCTAATCTTCTCATAATATAGACCTAACAAGTCGCTTAAGAAAAGAGAAGAATAGGTGGTGCCTCACAATAATATCGCGATCTTTTTTTTTCGAGACTTCTTCAAACATCTTCAATAAAGCTCATCGACATCCTTTCTTTGTTGTTTTCTTTCGACGATCATCTATCATCAACTAAATTACTATCTCTTTTAATAACTAAGTTCATCCCTATAATTCACATAGATTAATGTCAAACAACTCCTCTCCCGAAATCCCAACTCAAATGTCCCTCCCAACTTCTCCCAGTCCCAATTTCGCTCGTCATAATTCTCCTCATCAAGCCTCCTTTTCAGCACCCCATCCATTAATCTCTCCTTTTGGCAGTCCTAATCCTAACATTTTTGTGGTAGACGACACCGATCGACGTTCCCTTCCCCCCAATTCACCTATTTTGGAAGGCGTAATTACTCCTAATATTCCTTCTCCTCATCTATCTCCAAGAATTGATCCCATGGTCCAGGGAGATGGGGGTGTTTCTTCTCTCCTTGGCGGATTGAACGTTGACAATTTGGATCGCGATCAGACTATCCTTGCTCACGCTCAATCTATTGCTAACTTAGAAACTAGAGCTCGAAGGAGCAACAAGATTATTCGCCAGAACAATGCGACCATCAAGGAACTTCAACAACTCTTGGTTTACGCCTCAGATATCAACAAATTGAAGGTGCAACATCCCAAGGATTTGGAACAAATGCGCAATTCTATCGATGCAACTCTGGGTCCTGTTTTGATGCGCCTTTCTCAATTAGAACATCGACCGGCTCCAGCTCAAAGCTATCCAGAACCTCCTTTCTTTTCCCATATTTATTTTTCAGGAGAGTTGGCAGAAACTCACCGTTTCTGTTGCTTTGTATGAGACACATTTGCACGTTTGCCAGGCCATTTCTCTAGCGAACGTCAAAAGATCCTTTGGATTGCGGCCTACTTTCGCAGCGCGTCAGGTAACCTTGGGGACCCTTGTCACTCTTACACTTGGTGGCGTGGGTTGTTGAGCAGAAATGCTCACGAACAGCATCTACCGGTGAAGAACGCGTCTTCGGCTTCGGCATTTGTCATTGAGGAGCTTTACGACGCGGAAGTCTTTCTTTCTCACCTTGAAGACATTTTTTCTAATCACAAGGAAGATGAAGAGGCGCGCCGGGCTTTGTTGTCTCTCAAACAAGGCAATCAATCAATCGCCAAGTTCAACATACATTTCAATACTCTTCTTTATTCGGTTGAGCTTTCTGAAGCTTCGAAGTGTGAAGTTTACGAGGGAGCCATTAACCATCGAATTGTCGAACTTGGTATCAATCGTGGCGGTTGGTCTGAACTCACCTTATTACGCGACAAGCAAGCTATGGCGGTGAAATTGGCAATGGACGTCAATCGTGTCACCTTTTTGCAACAACGACGTCAACAACCCCCACCTGCCTGGGTCGAATACCGGTCCACTCCAGCGGTCTCCAATAATCAGAGGTCGACACCGGCGCCAATGGACTTGGACGCCATGTTGGCGGACATGGGTTTTAGTTTTCCCAATTGGCGCAAAGAGTGCACCGATCGCGCTCTCTGTTTCCGCTGTTGTAAGCCTTTCGACGTGGCTCATTGTGAAGCTCGCGGTTGTCACCTTCCAGAAGATCAATGGCTCAAGAAGGACGACTTTCTTCGAATTTGGAAGAGTTGGGGCGGCGCTTTAAGAGAAGATTGTCATACGACCCCAATGGGTCGTCCTCCAACGGACAAAGGGAAGAAACGGGAGTCCATTTCTGAAGTGGACGACATTCGTCAAGCTCCAAAGCGACGGTCAGTTTCGGGACCCTCCAATCCTACATCTTCAAGCGCTTCGATCCTGGACTCTTCCAAGGCTTATGCTGCCCCCATGTTGGAGGAGCCGCTGAGCATTGGTGAACTTTTTTTTAATAGAGCAATGAGCGAGTTGGTGTTTGATGATTGTAAGTCTTTTTCTTTTGTTAATACTAGTAAGCACCTTAGTCGACCATTCTTTCAAGGGAAGATTTCTATTGTTACCGGATCCTCCGTAGAATTAAATGTTCTAGTGGACTCAGGGGCTTCGGCTTCTTTTGTAAATGAAGAGTTTGTTTGGTTGCATCAACTGACCACTTTTGAATTGGATACACCTTTTAGAATACGTTCTTTTGATGGTTCGGCGGCTGTTTCAGGGGACGTAACTCAATTTATAGAAGGGCGATTGTTGATTCCTTTAGTTTTGGGTGAAGATTTTGTTTTCATGGTTCGTTTGCACGTGACGCGGCTTTCTTCGGCGGACGCCATTTTAGGCAGTTTGTGGATTAAGTCTACCAACACTTTGGTTGGTGGAGTGAATGACGTAGTGGCAATTGGCAGTAGTGTGGTTTCCAATTTCTCTATAGATGATGATCCGGGAAAATATTTGTTACAGAAATATTCTGATGTGTTTGTTGAAAAAGCTCTTGTTGATCTCCCTCCGCACCGTCCAGGTTTTGATTGCGAAGTAAATTTGAAGCAAGATTCAGTCCCTCCGTTTGGGAGGATGTATAATAATTTAAGTAAACCAGAGCGTGATGAGTTGAAAAAGTATGTGGATGAGAATGTTGCAAAGGGCTTCATTCGGATTTCTTCTTCCCCGGCAGCAGTGCCAATCTTTTATGTTAAGGTAAATGGCAAAGTGGATCGTCCTTGCGTGGATTATCGCTTATTGAATGGAATGACTGTTAGGGATTCATATCCTTTGCCAGTCATCTCTCAATTACTGAACAGTCTCCATGGGTGTAAGTTCTTATCAAAAATTGATCTTAAGGCTGCATTTAATCTTTTGCGAGTGGCTCCAGGACATGAGTGGAAGACGGCTTTCCGCACTCCATGGGGTTTGTTTGAATATCAGGTGATGCCTTTTGGTTTAGCTAATGCACCTGCCACCTTTCAGCGATTCATTCAACATGTTCTTCGTGAATATTTAGATGTGTGCTGTTTTGTATACATTGATGATATTCTGATTTTTTCTAGAACGGCGGAAAGTCATCTGGAACACCTGGAGAAGATTTTGGGTAAATTGCGTGAATATTCTTTGAAAGCTTCGTTAAACAAGTGTGAATTTTTTAGCTCTCAAGTGACATTTTTAGGGTTTGATATTACACAGCACGGGTTGAAGATGAATGGTAAGAAGTTAGAGACAATTGCAGGTTGGCCGTATATCTACAAACATTTGTAATTTTACCCAAAGAAAAAACTACTGTTTGGGTTAGGCAAAATGCTCAATTTTTTCAACAAAATGGCTCAGTAATAAAAATTGAGCAAAACTGAGCATTCTCAGCAAAATCCCCTAAAGTTGCCAGAATGAATAAAAATGATTTCTGCTCAGTTTGTAAAAAAAAAAAAAATTGCTGAGCATGCTCAGTATAGCTTATCTTTCACTTCTGACCATTTTTTGTAAAATTGGGTTTATGTTTTTCCCATCCCAAGTTCACATTTTCCTTCTGGGTAGAATTGAAAATTTTGTAGTGTATCCGACCAGCTTGAAGTCCTTGCGTCAATTTTTGGGTTTCACAAACTTCTATAGACGCTTTATTCCCAAATTTTCGGAGGTTGCTAGTCCTTTAACGGTTCTGACAAGAGAAGACGTCGGCGAAAAAGCGAACTGGAGAACAGATAAGTCTGTGCAGGCGTTTAATATGCTAAAGGATTTATTTATGCAAAAACCTTTATTACAACATTTTAGCTTTGATAAGGAGCGAATGGTTCATGTCGACAGTTCGGGATTTGCGATTGCGGCGGTTCTTAGTCAGCCAAACGAGGATGGTATTTTTTGTCCTGTCAGCTTTTTTTCCAGAAAGTTAACGGATCAGGAACAATTGTGGATGATCTTTGATCTGGAATTACTGGCCATAGTCGAGGCGTGTGAAGAGTAGCGCACCTGGTTGATGGGTACAGTAAAACCAGTGAGGATTTTCTCTGATCATTCGAATTTACTTTACTTTAAGACGGCAAAATACTTGTCTCCCAAGCAGGCTCGTTGGGCATTGTTTTTGGATACTTTTAACTTACAGATACATCATGTGGCGGGAATGAAGAACCCGGCGGATGCGCCTAGTCAACGAGAAGATTTCAAGAGCAATAAGGTGGAGATACCGGAAGCTATGAATATTGTGAAAAAGATGGTTCCATTGGAGGACGTTCAGAGGTTACAGAAGGAGGTAGAATTGTCAGAGGAAGTTGTCGGAGAGGTTCCATCTTCGTTTCATGGGTTTCATGACATTACCTTCCAGCGTCTGAGTTCTCATCTACTTGAGTTTTTTGGGCGTAATTATAGCGACGCGGAGCTAACAGATAAGCAATTTGCTCAGGTTCAGGGTTTTATTTGGCACAGGGACCGGATTTTAGTTCCTGACAAGTTAAGAGTTTGAATCCTGAAGATGTACCACGATGCGCCGACAGTAGGACATCCGGGAGTGGCCAGGACTTTGTCAATTGTCACTCGTACCTTTTCGTGGCCAAACATACGGAATTCAGTAAGAGATTATGTTAAATCCTGTGATTCCTGTCAGCGAGTTAAGGCCAGACAACAGGCGAAGGAAGGTGAGTTAATTCCTATTGTAGCAACACCCAAGCCTTGGAGCGTAATCGGGATGGATATGATTACGAAATTGTCATTATCAGCGGGTTTTGATTCTATTTTAGTGATTATTGATTTATTGAGCAAAATGACTCATTTCATACCGTGTAAAGAAGAAGCTTCGTCGGCAGTTTTAGCAGGTTTGTTTCGTAAACACATTTTCAAGTTGCATGGTTTACCAGATAAAATTATATCCGATTGAGGTTCGACTTTTGTCAGTAAGTTTTGGAAAGCATTAATGGTTTCACTTAATATTCAGTCTGCTTTGTCAACTGCTTATCATCCTCAAACGGACGGGCAAACTGAACGAATGAAACAGATATTGGAGGATTACTTACGGCACTTTTGCTCCTATTATCAAGACAACTGCACTGCCGGCATTAACCGGTCGAACACGGCTGCTCGAGCAGTGCTCAAACAGCCGTGTTCGACCGGTGGTCGGACGGACACTGTCCGACCGAAGCGAGAGCCAACTGGTCGGACAGATTTGTCCGACCGGTCCCGGCTGGTCCTGTGCAACCGGTCCCAGGAACTGATTGGACAGGCCTGTCCGACCCGCCGGCAGGTGCTTCGGTCGGACAGTGCCTGTCCGACCACCGGTCGAACACGGCTGTTCAAGCACCGCTCGAACTGCCGTGTTTGACCGGTTAATGCCGGCAGTGCTGGGACAAGGTACTTGATATGGCGGAGTTCTCCATTAATAATCTTGATTCTGGTAGTTTAGGTGTCTCCCCCTTTTTTTTCCTACGGACATCATCCAAGATTCAACATTCTAACAGAGAGTCGAGGAAGAAAGGATTTAGATGAGTTTGTCATTGAATTACAGCTGACACAAGAAAAGGCAATGGAATGTTTGGTACAGGCTCGGAAGCGTCAAGCGTTCTATTATAACAAGGATAAGAGGCCGGCTACTATTTACAAGGAAGGTGATTCCGTTCTTTTGATGCGGAAGTTTATTCAATCAAGGAGAATAAATTCAATGTACTCCGTTGTTCCCTTCTTTCTTCCTTATCGCAATATTTTGTTTTCTTTCTTTATCATTACTTCAGGCCGATCAATACAAAAGAAAAATCTATCTTATAAATCCCTTCAAGAGTTTATCTTTGTTCCAAAGATAAACTGCCCCTAATCTTCTCATAATATAGACCTAACAAGTCGCTTAAGAAAAGAGAAGAATAGGTGGTGCCTCACACATGTAGACTGATTCGTAGTTTCCAGAACTCATTTGAGACTGATGGGGGCATGTTTCACCAAAGGCTGTTTGGGTCCCGATACATAGTCAACCAGTGAATGTGTGGTGTAACGCCTATAAAAAGAGGAGGGTTTGTTTGTTCTGGTGCCAGGCGAGCTCCCACCAACCGCGCGCAATGTGTGGGGGAGCTTTGCCTCAGGTGGCCCCATTTTTTGGCATCACCAGTCTGAGAGACAACTCACGCACCTGTGCACGGCAAAAGTGTGCCTTTAGTATACTTGGATGAAACCAAGATACCATCATGAAACTCCATGACAAATTGTACAAACTTACATTTGCTACTAGGGTGCCATGAACAGCAACATGATTCAAGGCGTAGGAAAAACTACAAGAAAAAGAAATTAGTCAACATGAAGCTTGCAAGAAACATCTCTTGTGGGTTTTCTTATGTCATCTGCATTTCTGTTCATACAAGAAAAAGAAGCAGGGAAGAAAAGTCAAGATGGATTAGCATCTTTCCAAGCAGAAATACAGCATGGAGACAATTAGCTCACTCCTCTGGATCAAGTGAAGCCTGTTCATTGACTGGCCCTTTAAACATATTCTGGGCTCTGTTGTGAGTAGGTTAGGGTTTGTAAGAATTCATTAACAAATGGGCTCATGAGATACCAAATACCTCACCCAAATATATCGCCTTGATTTTTCTTGTTGCCTTGAACTCCAGTGAAAAGTCTTTCAGAAAAAACGCAGAGAGAAGATTTTGGAGAAGAAAGCACAACAAGTCAGTTTACACACTGCGTTTAATACCACTGCCAGAAAAGTTGGCTTGGATGGCTGCATCCGAGTTTTTATTGGATGCGGCCATCCGATTCAAACTCGGGCGCGCGCCACCAAGTGAATCGCTGACCGATTCAAACTCGGTGGCCAAACGCCCGGGCCGCTGAGTTTGAATGGGTCAGCGATTCACTTGGTGGCGCGCGCCCAAGTTTGAATCGGATGGCCGCATCCAATAAAAACTTGGATGCAGCCATCCAAGCCAACTTTTCTGGCAGTGTACACTATTTTTTGAAGAAAGTGAAAAGCTGCACCAGCGTGAAGCCTTCCCAGTATTAGCGACTTTGGAGAGTCCTTGCTTATAGATCTGTCTGTAATAGATGAGCTCCTCCGTCGTTCCTGACGATATCAAGCGTATACATTCAACTTCTTGCTTCTGTCCAATCCGGACAACCCTATCCATAGCTTGGGCGTCTTGACTAGGATTCCACAATGGCTGAATATGTGAAACCCAGTTAAATTTGAGAAACAGACAATATTCCTAGGGAGTATCACGTTTTAGGGATCCTACTCACATCAAAAATCTAAAAAAAAGGAAAGGAGGGAGTTAAATCAAACAAGTCTATAGGGGGTATGGAAGTGAGGAAGTGAAAAACTGACTACTACTTTATTAGCTGCGGTTAAATTCAAGCCAACTACAATGAGGTACTCAAGAGTCAGGGGGTTGAGGGATCAACGTCATACGTGGGATGCATTGCGTGTAAGAGTTTGACTGGCACTTACCGCCAGCAGCCCTTACACTTGCCAAAAAAATGAACAAGTTTGGATTGGTCTGAAATTCTTCTACTCTTTTGTATCGTTCACGAGTAGCCACACTACCATCCAGACGGACAAACCTGAAACAATTTACATTATTTGTCAGTACCTCTCTCAAGGAGAATGAATAAGTTCTTTTAGGAAACCCATTTAGGAGAGAATGTGACACCAACTCCGGAAAATCTTGTTGTAACCAGTATTCCAATCTGTCCATCATTTGCGTGCTCTGCAAAAATAAGAGTACTTTGCATTGATCTTTTTTCCATTGATCTAGCAAAGGTTTTAAAAATTTCCACTTTCCACAAAGTTCAACATCATATTTAGCTGAAAAATGATCTTGAAAAGCAGTTCCATTTGGAAACATTTTCTCCATGTAAATTCCGTCTTGCTCATATCTCTCTGGGGTATCCTGCTTGCCTGAAAGAAGTGTGCAATGTGGATTTCAAGTCAATTCACCACAAGAGAAAGGGTTAAAATATAATGCAAGTACTGTCAACTCACTTGGAAATGTCAAGGCCAGATGGTTGGCAACCTGAGAAAATGAGAGTTGTCAAATGATGGTTTGAGAATTTGGACAAATCAACGCGAGTCAAGAATTATCTTTTGAAACAAAGTGAGGTACGGAAAAATTCTCTTAGACCACTGTGGGTCACAACAGAAGCAAAGGGCATACAGACGCCTAGATTGAACAACAAACTACAGTATCTTCAGATATCACACAGTCTTGGTGACAAAAGAAATGTGTAGAGTGTATATCACCTACCCCTTTTTATCCTTTTTCTTACAATGGCATGGCTTATCATAATTCCTCATATTGGCCACTTCAGGATTGGATAACAGTTTTTCATGGGCCATTCTGACAAAAAAAATTGATCAATGATACAGTGCAATTAGGAAAAACACTTGGTTCTTACTTTTGCATTGGTGTCATTGGACATAATGCAATTTGATCAGTCCTAGGTGGAAGCTAAAAGAAATGAGTATCTATCAGTACCCAAAAAAGTACAATAAATACTCTTGTGTGCCAGCTGACCTCATGTAATATCTTGGACTTGGTCCTGTGAAAATGACAAATTAGTTCATCTGAAAATAAATCAGAGTAGTTCATCTGAAAATAAATCAGAGTGAAGGTAAGAAGGCTTGAGAGGAAAAACCTTCTCAGCTGCAGATCTGGCCAGCAATTTCGCACCAAAGCTGTGCTTCTTTGCTGAGGACAAAACGCAAGGATCAGAAAAGTGTTCCGCTGATATTTGATTCTTATATCACAAAACGTACGTTCCCCAAATGTCTTTCATAAACAGATCTGTTTGACTTCTGTGTGTGTAAGATAGGATTTGCAACAAAAGCCTTCCACATTTCTGGAGTTCCCAGAACGCCTGGTTGAACCCAATTTAATATACTATGCAGTTCACTGTAGTTACAGAAAGAAGATGCTATTCCCGGGCCATTGACAAAGATATCATGTTGGATTATCAAAGCATGGAAAGAAAATCACTAGGGGGGAATGCTTACGATAGCTTATTTTGCATCACAGCTCCCTACGCAAAAAATATTCAAAAGGAATGTATTGATAATTGATACAAAAAGATTTGTTCTAAATACATTTGTACCGTTAAGCCAAACCAAATCCTCGTCTTGAACTAATGGAAAGCCTTTGTGATGGCAGATGTGCTTTCCTTGAGAATATGTGCTTCATCCACCTGGCACAATCGCGAAAATCCGTCAACATCCATCCTAAGCTAACAAGTATTCTTCTGGAGGACTTACAACCACAATTGTAAAATCCAAGTCGTACAACTCATCTATATGATCCCCCGCATAATTGTGACCGCAGATCACTGACAAAAAATAACAATGACCTCTCAATTTCTCAATCAAGAAAAAAAAATTAATGAAAGGTGGAATGGAGAGTCGCAAGCAATCTCACAAATATCTAATTCCCCCTGATTGAATCGCGGGATCGTTTCAGTGCTGGCTTTTTTCCCGGATAGAACAGCATGCTGAATTGGAGGTTTAAATCAGTGTTGTGGAAAGTGAAATGGAATGACACCAATGAAGCTTGCCTCGAAGTACCCCCACTAAGAATGTTCATGTAGTAAGAAGAAAATCAATGAATACAATCATCAAGCGACATGTCAACTTGATCAAAACCTTACTGTCTTGAGTCCATGGGCCCAATTGTCAATGACAGTATTGGGGCAAATAGCGAGGCACATAGGACCTAGCTCGCAAGGCTTATAAGAACTATGAATTGGCAACCTATTGATGGCATTTTTTCTTCTGTTGTGTTTGTCAGGTGTCCCTTGGAGTCCTGGTCGAAATGAGAGATGGAAGGAGGTGAAGAGTTAAGTTACCCGCAAACAAGACTAAAACACAGTGATATATTAGGTATGGATCTTACCCATCACGGCCGAAAGAAACGCAATCACTTGAATTGTCTTGCCCAACCCTATGAATAAGCTTGTATCAGCCAGACTAGTCACCAAAACAAATTTACCATGACAGAATAGACAAACCCATATCGTCTCCCAGAACTACACCATTCTTTTCCTGGAAATGTTTGAAGAAGAACTTGACACCATTGCGTTGGTAAGGTTTCAAAAACTTATTGATGCTTGCCATGAGCTGAACAGATTCACTCAAGATGAGTGGTCCAACCACGTCTTGATCTTCACTAAATATCTCAAAGTTTGGTCTGGATTCCGACTGAACTTGGGGGTATGTAACCTGTACCAGAAATATGCAACACATCAGAGATACTTTCAAGCTTACTTGTCATCTGATAACAGACTTCACTCTTAGGCCTTTTGGAAGGAATCAAGGGTGCCAAGTCTTGGGCGGTCCGTTTTAATGAGTCATCATTTGAGGGAACCAAATTTGCCTGAGAACGCTTTAGCGGAGTGGGACTAGGTGCTTGATCTGCATTTGTCCGCAGTACGGAGGGCACATCAATCAAGATACAACCCTCAGGCTTTGCTTCCGACTGGATTCTTGGGGGTGCATCTTCGCTGCAGATACTTGGAAGCTTGTCGTCGGCATAATCCGTCCCTTCCCGCTGTTGACTGTGTGGTGAATTACAAGCTTCCTTGTTGTTTGCCTTAGGGTCTTTCGTAACGCGCTTTGCAGAAGTTCCATCTTCACTACCAGTAGTTGAAAGCTCATCATCATTGTCCGCCTCTTGGGGTGGTGGATTAAAAGACAAAGATTCATCTTGCCTGGGACTTTTCAGGATGAGGTTCTGAGGGTTTTTTGCAAGAGGCATTTTAGGTGGTTCATCTTCATTTTCAGTGGTTGAAAGCTCATAATCTTCATTTTTGGTGGTTGAAAGCTCATCATCTTCATTGCCAGTAGTTGACAGCTCATCATGTTCATCACCAGTGGTTGAAAGCTCACCATCTTGATTATTGCTAGTAGTTGGAAGCTCATGATCTTCATCTGATTCTTGCGGCAAGGAGGATGTTCGTTTTTGTTTTTTGATGCCATGACTATCAGACTCTGTTGTAATAAGTTTGAAGAATTGTGAATGAATTATACTGCGGCACACCAATGCCATCCAGTTGTCTACTCATTCTCACAAATGGATTTCTCAATGTGCTCACCTGATTCAGAACTTGACTCCGAATCTGATGCTGAAGAATGGGTGGTGGCATACTTAGTCTATTTCCTTGAAGTGAGCGTATGGGAAAAGAGGGACAAAGTATTCTGGGGAACATACAGGCTGAATGGGGAGGAATACAATCTGGGTCCATAATGCCAGAATCCTCTTCACCGTCGGAGCAAATTATTTTGATCTGAATACCTGTGAAGTTAATTTGTCATCTTCCGTCTGTGAGTGACTGGCCCATTTGCTGAAAAATTGGGCAAACGTACCAAGAAGTTTGATCAACGGGTTGTACCTCTTTTGCTGGGCATCCACAGAAGCGGTCATGTGCTCAGGAGGTTTTCCTGTTGGGGTAATTAGCATGTGAGAGCCAGGGGATGAGTGGTATATATATTTATCCCCAATGGCTCAGATTGAGTATACAAACCAACCCTTCTTGGGGCACCATTTCATAGCCTTCACGGCCTCTTGATCAATCTTTTCATCATCATCCTCGTCCTCCATTCCTCGAAGTGTAGGCACAAATGCTCGTGGCCTGGCTTTGCCTTTATTGGCTACACAGAATTGGTGCTCTTTGTTGATGTCCCTGTCCATGTAACACGTGAGATTGACATCATTGCTGCTATCTGATTTATTGTTGACGGTTCAAGATTTGATGGTACCACTCGAGACGAGGGTGTGGTTGGCCCCATCTGAATCCACTCCATTGCTGCCGACATCTGAATCAGCGCCGACGGCTGAAGGTCTCATTGACCCATTCAACACATCTCTTTTGGACTTAGACTGGTCAGCAGGTAGATCACTTGGCAAGCTCTTCTTGGACGCACTATCGTGGGGAGGTTGATTGGCCATGGTTGCATGGGACCTGAAAGCGTGTAATGGATTGCTGTTGCTCTCTGAATCACTGCTGAGGGGGCGAAATTTGATTCGGCAACTTGGAGGAATCGCTTTGGAGCGTGACTGGCGACCTGATGAATCACGGGGGGATCGCTGTAAGGGCTTCTTGTTTCCCAGCTTTTCGTCTGTGTCATGTATGTCAATTGTTCTGCGCTTTGGCTCATCTGGTTTGGGCTTTGAGTTTCTTCTGCTGGCTTTGCCGGGTTGGCACTCTGCTGAATTATTGGTCGTCCACTCGTGTCCGCTATCTGAGCCACTGCTGACGGTCCGCGATTTAATACGAGCGCTAGATTTTCTTGTTTGACACGGAACTTGGTCCACTGATACTTGATCAGTCTGGGACTGTGCCAAGCTTCCCTTTGTGGCGTGCTGCTGCAGAGTGTGCTAGCTGTTCCGACGGCGCATATTGATCCCTGGGGCAAAAAAACCTGGCAGATATATTGACTAAACAGATGCGTGGTAAGTTAAACACTCCTTTCAGACTATCACATATTCACCAAAATGAAAATCTTACGCGTTCCAGCCAAAACCACGCGTCCGGTCGTAGTTACAAGATTGACTCCGCGAAAATCTTGGAACTGCTGTTGGTGAAGGGGCCGGGCGGGCCGGATGGAGTCAGACCCGGCAGGCTGGCCCAGAGAACCTTGTCTTACCACCACAACACATCACACACCCCAAATTTATCTTCCATCATTCGATCCCATGGACAGCCAATGAAGCCCTCACTGGATGCACTGCAGGCTAAATCTTATTGATATTTGATATGAGCTGAAGTGGAATTGATCAAAACCATTAATGAAGACAACCAAAGATGAAAAACAGGCTTAAGAGAGGAGGGGAATACACATGTTGAGAGAAAGCAGAAAAATCTATGCAAAATAGTTTGAATATATACATACCTAAAAATCATTATATGTATGTATGTAAAGATAATATAGTCTTATGTATGTATGTGCATCTATCTATCTATCTATCAAAAGTGTTTTGTTTTGAGGAGGGAAGTAATCAAGGCTCTGGGTGGTGGTATGTATCGTATGAAAAGATAAATAAGATGTGAAAAAAAGCAGCAGCAGCAGCAGTAAGAACAACAGCAAAATCAACACCAATAAAAAAAAAAAAAGCAGAGGAGATGGTTCATCAATCATCCGATTGTTTCAAGTGCTCCGTCCCGCCCACGCTATTATTGCCGGCATTATGGGGGAGGTCTTGGCAATGGTAGCTGGATAGAGTGCCAATCTGGTATTTTGATCTGCAGCGGACATGGTGATGGGGACCGGAGAGAGGGAGGAAGTGGGACAAAAGAAACTGGCTGTCGATGACTGCTGTAGGATCTTCTGTGAGGGGGTGGGCGTGGCTGGCGGGTGTGGGGGTTGAATTGTTAGTGGTTTGTATTGAAGAATGGGCGTGTTGGGTGGATGCGCCGATGCTCATGTCACTACTTGGTTTGACATGAGCTTTGGCAGAAGTGAATGCGGTCATCAAGTGGTTGTTACTGCCCGTGACTGAAGGTGGATGATGGATTTGGGTGAGATTGCTATTCCAGTGGGTTCTGTTGAAAAGATCATGGGGGTGGGATTTCTCACGACTTTCGTTTGAAGAGCAAGGATAGGAAAGCTTGGCGCCATGGGCGGACGGCAAGACCTCATTGCTGGCCTTCTTTTTCAAAGGGGAAAACGAGACTAGGTGGCTTTTTAGGCTTTCCAGTACGCCCATCCCTGTGGCCCCCCCAAACGTGGTCGGTTTGGCGCATGATAATGATGATGATGGCAAGGACAAGGAGGAGGAGGAGGAGGATAGTGGGTTGGTGACAAGGGCAGAAAGAGCGTTGGAAAATGAGCCAGCTTGGAACACTGTTGGTGGGGTGGAAGGAGAAACTTTTTTACGTAGCGTGGCGCGTGTCGTCATGATGTGTATATTGATACCCACCTCCTCGATTGGCATTCGTATCTGCACCTCCTCCCCCATTGCCATCATCCGAGTTCCACAAGGAATTTGGATGGGTTGAACGTGTTGATGGGACATGGTCCACATCTGATTGAGCTCGATACGTTGCATCGCCCGCTGATTCCGGAGTGCCTTACAAGAGGCGGTTGCATTGCTGAAGACCGGTAGAAGATATTGTTTGTCTAAAAGTGTAAACCATTGTCCATCTCGCCATACCTTTTGATTACCTCTGCCCTGAACACTTTCCTGCTGCGCTTCATTATCTTCAAGACTAAATCAAGTGGTTTGAGCATCTGCCAAAGGTAATACCTTGTCATCTGAATCCTGAGTAGCCATCGACTGTTCAGACAAAGGACTGGAGAGCACACAGTTCTTGGGGTCCCTCGAGCTTCCTCGAGAGAAACGCTTATAGGGGTCATCAGAGGGAGCACCAGTGAAATCTGTCTTGACGTTTCGTAGATGTCTGCTAGTGGTTTGATCTAATGGATCCCCGAGTGAGCTCTTGCAACTATTTTGATCCTGGTAGATTCCTCCTCGATGATCATCCCAAGACAGAGTGAGAAAGCCGCCGGGGCCATGGTCTGCAATGCCGACGCCTTCTTTGTCGGACGTGTCAACTTCATCTTCAACACCGGTTCGGATTCCGACTATATCAATCATTCTTGTCGTCGTTCCACCAAAGACCACCATCGTTAGTACAACAGTCACCAGAACTGTGGTCCTTAGAGCAACTGCATTGTCCCCTTTGATCCCGGATGCCAAGGCCACCCCAACACTACAGCGTGAGGCGCTCTGTGCCGTCGTGCCAGTGCTTGAACTCCACCAAGAACTACTTCTACTAGGAGAATTTTTTAGAACTGCTTCTTCAGAGAAACACTTCTCCAGCGAACTACTCTTCCGGAATTCTACCTCTCCAGAGAACTAATTCTACGGAGAACTACTCCTCTGGAGAAATACTTTATCTCTCCGGAGAACTACTTCTCCGGAGAAATACTTCTCTGGAGAACCACTTCTCCAAGAAGTACTTCTCCGGAGAACTACTTCACCGGAGAAATACTTCTCCGGAGAACTACTTCTCCGGAGAACTACTTCACCAGAGAAATACTTATCCGGAGAAATACTTTACTTCTCCGGAGAAATACTTCTCGGAAGTTCTCCGGAGAAATACTTTACTTCTCCAGGGAAATACTTTACTTCTCCAGGGAAATACTTCTTGGGAGAAATACTTCTGCAGAGAACTACTTCTCCAGAGAAATACTTCTCTGGAGAAATACTTCTCCGGAGAATTGCACCGGCAAACTGCAGAAAACACTCTCCTCTGTTTGCCGGGGTTTGCCAAAGTTTCCCGTGGATACTTTGCCGGAGTGATTTCTTGGGCCATTAAAACCAATGAAATTGATTTCATTGGTGTGAACCCACCAAGGAAATCCATTCCATGGGTTTAGCTCTCACCAATTAAATTGAATCCATTGGTGTGAACTAACACCAATGAAATTGATTTCATCGGTGTTGGCCTACCCAATGAAACCAATTGCATTGGTGTAGGCTAACCAATGTAAACTAACACTACAAACATTTCTAATTTTACCCAAAGAAAAAACAACTGTTTGGGTTAGGCAAAATGTTAATTTTTTTCAACAAAATGGCTCAGTAATAAAAATTGAGCAAAACTGAGCATGCTCAGCAAAATTCCCCCAAGTTGCCAGAATGAATAAAATTTATTTCTGCTCAGTTTGTAAAAAAAAAAAAAAATGCTGAGCATGCTCAGTATAGCTTATTTTTCACTTCTGACCATTTTTTGTAAAATTGGGTATATGTTTTGCCCATCACAAGTTCACATTTTCCTTCTGGGTAGAATTGAAAATGTTTGTAGTGTAACATTGGTTTGCAACCAACCAATGTGAATTTACATTGCTTGACACACACCAATGGAAATAATGTTTGGTTAATGTGTTAACCAAGCTTTAATTCATTGGTGCATGTCATGTGGATTAGGATCGCCACAAATACCACCAATGATCACAATTACATTGGTTGAGGATCAATCCAAGGTCAAGTTGGGTTTCCTGTAGGCTAGTTAAACTTGGTTAGCAGAACACTGGCATTTACTTCAACCAAGTTTAACTTGGATCTATATTGCATTGGGTCAAACTCAACCAAGATTGAATTGGTTGAGTTGACCCCAGTTTGCCTGGGTTACACCCAACCCAGGCAAATAGGCTGGCAGTGTTTCACTACCCACTTCAAAAAAAAAAACAGGTGCCTGGCCCCCAGCTCAGATGGATACAATGTAACAGACAACCACTTTATGATTCCTGATTATGGTTTTGGGACTGGCTTCAAACCTGCCGCGGTGGTGATTACAATATTTGCCCAACAGGGAAAATGACAGCAAAATGCCCACCACTTGGTACTACTCATCTCATCAACAAAATAAACCATTGACAAGTTGAATAAAGAGTTTGTCACTCATCAAAGTTGAAGCTTTTCCTTCCCGTTTTAGTGAAAAAAGATTCATCCTCAGTCAGGCACTTCAGCTTTCTCCCTGTAATAAGCCAAAATGACATTAGCTTTCACACTGTAAGAGCATCCGCATCGGGCGGGTTAAAGCCCAGTTTTAAGCTATTTTAACGACAAACCTCCCACACCGGAGAGGTCAAACCTGGCGCCATCGCTGAAATAATTAGCATTTGTCGTTAAGTGTTGTCAACTTTGGCACCACTTAACGACAGCGCTAAACCCATATTAGAAATTCAAATCACATCATCCCTGCTACACCTCGCTTTAAATACGTACTTAATATGCATTTATCAGTTCAAGTCAATGATTTACAGTCAACCGATGTGGGAATCCGCCCGCCTCGGTACTGTTACACTTTAACATCGACTACTCTAGCCTAGCAAATAACCGCACCGATGCGGATGCTCTAATAAGGTCAGAAGACTTGTTAAATGTTCCTTGCCAAGTGTGTTTTTTCCCAGCTGCCAGAAGCTCTCAGGCAGTTTTTAAAGCTTTTCATTTGAGCAAACATGTCAGCCGGGGTCTCTTTAGTGACGACCGGGTGAATCTAAATAGCTACACTATCTATAACCACACCTCTAACACTACTAGAGTGGAGGGGCTATCTCCTAGGCCTGATAGTTCTAGGGACGCACAATCTAGGATTGGCGCTGAGATTGAAGAGTGATGAGTGTAGGATACTGTTACTACAGTAACAGTATATTCCGAGAGTGGAAGGAAGAGAAGAATAAAAGATTAGCTTGATGTTGAGTAAAACCCCACTTACTAGTTATATACTGGTAAGAACTTCAGGTGGTACGTTGATAAGCTAAGGAAGGAGCGAAGAGGATACAACCTCACTCCTTTTAAGCCTTTTTCAAACAATGGCTCTCCCATCAAGTGGACATACCCACAAGGGAGAGCTAAAGGATGGGGAGGATGAACCTCCCCATCTCGGATCCTTAGGAGGGTATATTCTAGGAGAATATACCCTTTATGGGAAACAACGGAAGGATAGAATAGTCTTAAAGAATATGTCCTTGCGAGAACATCAGGATACTTGCGGGATATATTCTCAAAGGAATATACCCTTGCGAGGAAAAAAAAGAATTAGTAAAAGGTTTGGGAAGGATATTCAAACCTTCCCATAATTTGTAGACTGAGTATAAATGCAAAATGAATAATGTGTATATATAAAAAGTAGAATTAGTTTATGAAAAAAGCTTCATATTTAGATTGAGAATTGAACAGAGGTCCTAAGGCAGAGGGGTAAAGGAGACCTTCTACTTAACCACTGGACTATATGTCTTATGCAACCATGTGGGCTAATAAGCTTATAGCCTCAATGGTTG
The DNA here is from genome assembly GCA_002873125.1 of Puccinia coronata f. sp. avenae. Lineage (NCBI taxonomy): Eukaryota > Fungi > Basidiomycota > Pucciniomycetes > Pucciniales > Pucciniaceae > Puccinia > Puccinia coronata. Next base: position 26,991 of record PGCI01000466.1, on the reverse strand, counting down.
ACACTTGCCCCCTCTAAAAAAATTCTAATTAGAATTTTTTGTCCTTTTAGAAGACCTAAATTGTCTCAAAAGGGTGGAAGCATTGTCAATTTTATCCTGTTCTAACCATAAATCTTGGTCTGCAGGGCAATTTTTAAATCTTACAAGGTAAAGTCTACAATCTTTACCTTCTTTCCTCACTATTTTCTCTTTTAGAATTTTGAGCATAGTTTTATTTTCATTATCTGGAAGAATTGGAGGAGGAGCAATGGTCTTTGAAGGAGCCTAATCTGTAGAAGGACTAATATATTTTTTACAAAGACTATCTGGAAACGTGGGGTGTCTTTGTTCAAATTCTTTAGTTAAAATAACTTCAACAGCATTCCTTCCATGAAATGCTTGTATAACAAAAGGGCCAATGAAGGCATCTTTAAGTTTTCTAGAGCCTCCAAGATTATTGAAATTAACTGTAGAAATTAGAACCAAATCCCCTACTTTCAAATCATGATCTCTGTGGGTTTTATCCCATCTGGTTTTGTTATATTTCACAGCTTCTTCTACACACAAGGCTGCTGCTACTTCTGATTTGAACATCATTTGTTGAAAACATTCTGATGTAGGGTGTAATTCTACAGTTTTAGACAATAAGAAATCTTTAGGCATTGTGGGGATCCATCCTTTCTCAAGTTCAAAAGGAATTAACCCTGTGACAGAATGTTTACTAGAATTATACGCATATTCTAAAGCTGGTAACAAGGAAACCCAATCATGAGTATAGCCATCACTGTCTTTATATTCAACTCCGTATGCACAATGTCTTCTAATCATATCTTCAAGAGTTTGGATCATCCTTTCAGCCAGTCCATCTGTTTGAGGATGATAAGCTGTGGAAAAAGCTAATTCAGTCCCCAAAATTTCAAACAGGTTTTGCCAGAAATCTGAAGTGAATTTAGGATCTCTATCACTGATAATAACTTTAGGGCAATCAACATCACTAATGATGTTATTCCAAAAGACAAGAGCTATATCCATAGCAGTGCTATCTTTGTAACAAGGAAGAAATCTAGCTCTTTTGGAAAATCTGTCACAGACTACCAAAACAGCATTATAATTTTCCTTTCCTCCAGGAGGTAGGGCTGTAACAAAATCCATATTAATGAATTCCCATCTAGAGGTAGGTTCTTCAATGTGTTGTAATAATCCAAATTTTTTACCGGTGGACCTATTTGCTTTTTGACATCTGCCACAAGAGTCACAATAGTCCAAAACATCTTGTCTCCAAGTAGGCCACCAGGCAATAGCTTGAACCCTGCTCAAAGTTCTGTCTTTCAAAAAATGTCCAGAAGTTATGCTATCATGAAACTCATTTAGAATAATATCAATATGTTCTCTGTGAATGAGGACTACTGAAGATTTATTTCCTCTCCTGTGATAGAGTAGTCCATCTAACAGGGAAAACCTATGTTCTAAGAAGTGCTTCTTCCATTGACCTTCTGAAGATTCAATCAGCTCCTTTTCTGGAAATTTAGATTTAAGTATTTTGACAAGGATAGTAGCATTTTTCTCCTTATCATAGCTTTCTTCTATCAATTCCCAAAATGAAGAGGCTAGACTGGATACTGATACCGCCATTATAGGGATGGACTGGTCATAGTTCTCTATGTCTTCCTCGTAAGCTGGATTAATAGAAGGGTCATTGGGTAGAGCACTGTGGCTAAGTATGATGAAATACTCATTAACGGAATATGTCTGACAATGTCATCATCATCATAAGCTGGATTAGATGGGTCATTTGGCAAAGGCCATCTGGATAGTCCATCAGCGATTTTGTGGACTATTCCATCTCTGTGTACAAATGTCATAGAACCTCTCCACTCCTGGATGGCTATTTGCCATCTTAACATATGCCTATTATTAGGATCCTTCATGTTAAGTAGGGACTTGAGGGCCATACAATCAGTGATCACGTCAAATTGACATCCATCTAAATAATAGTACAATTTTTCTAATGCCCACACCAGGCATAAACATTCCAGTTGGGATGCCCCATATCTTTCTTTCCAAATCTTTGAGTTGCCTAGAAATGAAACAGATAGGTCCTTCCATGGGTTTATCATTGACAATTTGGATTTGGTGCAATGCAGCCCCAATACCTTCCATGCATGCATCAACATATAATTTGAATGGTTTCTTAGGGTCAGGATGAAACAATAAGGGTGCATTGGTCAAGGCGTCTCTCAACTTCTCATAAGCTGCTACCCTATCAGATGTTAATTGAAAAGTCACACTAGGACTACACAATTTATAAAGACTAGATGCTAAAAGTCCAAAATCTTTAATATGTAGCCTATAGTAACCAGCAAAACCCAGAAAGCTTTGCATCTCTTCAACATTTTGAGGGATAGGCTTAAGTAATACTGCTGCAACTTTATGTTTGTCAATTCCAAGGGAAAGACCATTGACAATGTGACCTAAAGCTTTCAGTTCAGAGAAGCCAAACTGGCATTTGGACAGAGAAATCTTCATGTTCATATTGATGATTTTCTGTACAATAATGCTTAATCTGGTTAAGTGATCATCCCAGTTATCAGAAAAGATGATTATGTCATCAATATAGATTATAAGCCATAATTGACTTAGCTCTGTACTGAATTCTGTATCCATCATCCTTTGGAAATGGGATGGAGCATTCTTGATACCAAAAGGCATTCAAAGGTATTCATAAACCCCCAGGTGGCAAACAATCCTGAGGAATTGTCTGCTATCTGGATGAATGACATTTTGATGGAACCCTTTCAAGACGTCCATACAAGTAATATATTTAGCTTTATGAAGCCTACTCAAGGATTCCATAATTTTGGGCATAGAATACCTGTCAGGATTAGTATATGTGTTCAGAGCTCAAAAATCTCCTACTAATCTAGATTTATTGTTATGCCAAGCAATGATCACAGGAGTTGTGATGTCAACATTCTCATTTGCTCCAACTTTAAAAATGACTTTAAGTTGGAGTAGACCATTGATATGTTCCTCCAGAGCTTCTCTGCTCCTGTGACTAGCTGGGTAAGGAGCTTTCCTCAAAGCTGGAGGATAGGGTCTTTCAATACTTAAAGTAATCTTTACTTGATGTCCTTTAATTGCTCCAAAAGGTTCATCAATTGTAGCAAAAGCTGCTTTGTGTTCAGTAGGTAATTGAATCAATTGGGATTGTTGTTCAACTGACAAATCAGCATTGATTTTAGAACTATCCATCACTTCTTTCTCAAAGGAAGGATTTTGTTTAGTAACTAAAGTAATATCTTTGATCTTGCTACTGGTAAAGGAATACTTTTGATTACCAAGCCCCACCTTAACATAACTTCCTGAGTCATTCATAATAGAAATTTGAAAATGACTAAGATAATCATTTCCCATAATGAAATAATTCACTATACACCACAAAAAATCAATTTTCCCCAGATGACAAGTGGCATCAAGCCAGCTCCCACTTATTACCTGGTAGCTACCCAGCGGAGTAGGTATGTATGTATACATTTGGCACAAAGGACACAAGAAGTCAAGTGCCTGAGGCCTACCCTTAGTCTGTGAGCCTGGGCCTCTACGGTGGCAGCAGGACACAAGAATGGGGGCACAATAGTTGTATTCCAGGGAAAGGAAAGGGGGAAGATAACTATAATAGAAGGAGTAAAGATGATGAATGTAATGATGATGATGATGATGATGATGAGCTTTAAGCTTATTTATTCTTCTCTAACCTTTATAGGTGAGGTATCTGACTCAATCCAGAAGGAGAGTAGTAAGCGGTGCAGTGCAACTCGCCTCCTCTTTTACCAAGCAGTAAGAGGGCAATCAAAAGAAAATGAGGAAGATAACTATGATGCTTCTCTGTAGGCAATGATGATGTTCATGTCTTCTTATCTTTGATTGAATGAATAGAGAGAAATAGAAAGTGAAGAGAAAGGTGAGGTGGAGACAAAGCTCAGAATAAACTGAGAAGGAATCAAGAGAATGAGGAAAGACTGCTTACTATTCAAGAAGATGACACCTGATGACTAATGGGTAGGGAAAAGGTGGGACCTTGGAGTGTTGAATAGTGAGGAGTGTTGTCCTGATTGCTTGATTGCTTCTGAGTTGGTGGTTCTGGGTTGATGATATGAGTTTTTCATCAGCTCACTGCAGGAAGTGATGAAACCAGAAGTTCAAATTGAATATATTCAATATGTTGAAGAACTTAGAAAATAAAAGAATGTTGAATATTAATCCACTTTATGGTGGAATGATACAACACAATTATCTACATGTAATATATTAAAATGATCATAAAATTCTAAAGAATGAGAGTAATTCAATGTTGAAGCCTTTTGAGCAACAGTGTTGTCTCTAAGGCTGACATTCCCTACCACTGAAGAGGTTCTGTCTTCTTGATCAAAAGAAGAAGGGACCTAATTGAGTGCAAGGGTTGTAATTATCTTTTTACTATGATTGAAAAATCCTCTATGTAATTAAAGTCAGAATACTTGATATTAATAATTTTTTTATGGGGCTTGATAGCGGCACGCCCAAAGGGCGTGCGCACGCCCCCCCAAACGCCTAAAAAAAAAAAAGTGCGGGGGCTGCACGCCTTTTTTTTAGGCGTGCAATCTCCCGCACGCCATCCCCCGCATGCCGCACGCCATGTGCACGCCTACAATAGGCGTGCACATGGCGAGCAGGCGAGCAGGCGTGCCAGACAGGCGTGCAGAGCCTGCACGCCTGTCTGGAAGGCGTGCAAAGCCTGCACGCCCTTTGGACAGGCGTGCAGGCTTTGCACGCCTGTGGCTCACGTAAGCCTCTCGATTCGAGAGGCTTACGTGAGCCGCGGTACCCTTATAAGGGTACCCGTACCCTTATAAGGGTACTTCGCGTACCCTTATAAGGGTACTGTAAGCACTACGATTTAGTGCTTCACTACCGTCGATAATCAACAGGCTCAATATCCTGAGGGAGAGATTCTAGGACCAACGATGCTATATTTCAGATTGAGCTAGCTCAGTAGTGATGGTTAACGGATCTCTCTGTAAGTACAACTGTTGAATAAAAGGAACCAAAGAAGAGAGAAAGAAAAGAGGAATGATAATCTTACCTAGCTCAGTAGTGATGGTTAACGGATCTCTACCGAGCTAGGAAGGTGGGGGAGACGATGGAGTTAAGAGTTGAGTCGAAATTGAGAATGTGTGATCTTGTTGTGATAGGTATGTGAACCCGCAAGACGAGGGGTTACAGTCTCCCCCCCTATAAGCCTGAGGCATGTGCTGAATTGAAGATGATGGCCAAGTCGAAGGGCGATGTCTAGAAGGTTCCGACAGAGCAGAAAGAATTAAAGGGAAGAAAAAGAGAAAAAAAAAGAGAAAGAAGATAGGAGCAAGACAAAAGGGGAAAGGGGGAACAAGGTAAGAGAAGGGAGAGAGGAGAGAAACTGAGGGAAAGCGGCAAGGAGGGAAGTGTGGTTTGGTTGAAAGTTGAGGTTGATCGGTTGTTCCACTTGTTGCCTGAGGGGGAAAACAATAGAAAGGTGCCCAATGGAAGCTCACAGTGTGGCCGAGGTAATGCTTTTCAAACTTTTTGATAGGTAGAAACCCTGGAGGTGCATTATTGGAGAGGACTTACTTTTGTCCTTCACTCCGGTACAGGTCTTCCTCAGAGAAGAAGGGCTTGAGTTTGGAGATGTGAAATGAGGGGTGGCGGCGGTCTGACTTGGGTAGGGCTAGTTCGACACTTTGACCGTTATTGAAGACCCGCACAACCTTGTAGGGACCCTCAAAACGCTCCTTGAGTTTGTCAGCGCCACCCTGATGTCTTCCGCGCCAGTCAGCAGAATCAAGGAGCGCCCAGGAACCTTCCAAAAGAGGGGGCCGGTCTTTGTGATGCTTGTTGTGTTGGAGGGCCTGTTTCACTCGACTTGTCCAGAGCGCATCCCGGGCCTCCGCCCAGTGTCCCTCCCGTTGACTCAGCCATGTGTCTAGTGAAGGTGGAACATCGTCTACCGAGAGCTCTGATTGAAAGAGTTTGGGGCGTCTACCAAAAATCAGTTCCATAGGACTGAAACCTGTAGCAACATTCACCGCTGAGTTGATTGCAAATTCGGCTGAGGGGAGGGCTTCGAGCCAGCGGCTTTGTCGTTTGGCAGTGAAGGTGCGTAGGATTTGACCAACTGTCCGGTTAGTTCTTTCACTTCTACCGTCTGCTTGTGGGTGAAAAGCAGAGGACATGTGGAAATCAATGGCAAGTTTTTTCATCAAAGCTGTCCAGAAGCGGGATGTCCATGTTTTGTCTCGATCGCTCAGGATTGACCGAGGAGCCCCAAACGTAGATAACCATCCGTTGAAGAAGCGAGTGGCAGTTTTTTCAGCCGTATCCTTTTGTAGGACTGGGATGATTCGTGTGAACCCCGATAGGCGGCAAGTGCAAGTCAAGAACATGTCGTAATGGCTGGAGGCCTTGAGGGGTCCTACAAAGTCGATTGCCAGATCTTGGAGAGGTCGGCGGGGAAGCGGTGGTGTCATCATTTTTCCTGTTGGTGCTGATGTTGTGGCTTTAGTCCGCTGACAAGTGTCACATGTTTTGATAAAGTGTTCCACCTCTTTGGCCATAAGTGGCCAGAAGAACTCCCGTCGGAGTTCAGTCAAAGTCTTTAGGTAGCCTAGATGACCTAGCCGGATGTGGGCGTCCTCCATTAACTTCTTTTTCAGCCCAGGGTTGTTAGGGATAACCAGTCGTCCATCCAGTATTAGTAGTCCATCCACTTCAGCGCAATTGTCCCGTAGTGGTAAGACTTTTCGTACTGACTTGCACCATGGGTCTGTTTCGTACCCTGTGATGATGCGGTTTTTTAGGGAGTCTGAGAGTACCGAGCCAAATTCCGATAAAGCCGCAACACATGCCACGTCCTCTGCCCCAATCGTGGAAGAATCCTCTGGTAGGTGTTTGCGAGACAGGGCGTCGGCAACTGTGTTGTCTTCACCTTTGATGTAGTCAAATCTGAGATCAAAATCCGCTAGGAGTTCGGTCCATCTGGCTTGACGTCGGCTAAGATTGCGTTGCTTCAAGAGATATGTTAAGGAGTGGTGATCAGACATCACATTGATTTTCATACCTAGCAGCAGCATTTTCCATTTTTGCAGTGCGTGAACCACAGCGAGCAATTCTTGTTCATGGACCGGGTAATTCTTTTCAGCTGGCGTCATCAGATGAGACTCATACGCTATTGGTGATGCGCCTTTCCAGTCTTTCCCTTGGAATAATGCCGCGCCTAGTCCAGAACCACTGGCGTCGGTGAAAAGCCACAAGGGATCGGAAGAGTTGTAATCAATGTTTTTCAGGCAGGGAAGGGATGTCATGATTCGTTTGATGTTGTTGAAAGCTTTTTCTTCCGCATCACCCCATTTGAAATTTTTCGGGTCCAACTTTGAGCTTGTCAGTGGGGTTAGTGTTCCCACATACCGTTGGAGACCCCAAATGAATTTTTTCATCCATTGTACCGTGCCAAGGAATTTCTTAACGCCTTTTGGCGACCGGGGGGATGGCCAGTTGCGGATTTGTGCCACTTTATCATCGTCTGCTCGTATCCCTTTAGCCGAGATCCAATGACCCAGGAAATTGATCTCTTGTCGGAATAGCTTGGTCTTCTTGGGGCTGCAGTATAGGTTGGCGTCCCGAAGCCGTTGAAGGACGAGGCGAAGGTGCTTTTCATGCTGGTCATAGGAGTTTGAGTATATCACTATGTCGTCGAGGTAGACTACACAGAAGTCATTCAGTAGTTCACCCAGTGCTTCCTCTAGTCGGGCTTGGTGAGTTGCCGGAGCATTGGTGAGGCCCATGGGCATCACACACCATTCGTATAGTCCCCACGGTGTCTTGACCGCCGTCAGTGGGATGTCCGCCTCTCGCATGCGTGTCTGGAAGAATGCGTTGGTTTGGTCCAATATAGAGAAAATCTTCCCCGAGCTTACCAAACGCACCAGTTCGTCGACATTTGGGAGAGGGGAGCGGTCCTTGACTGTTAAACTGTTGAGTTTCCGGTAGTCACACACCCATCTCGGGAGTGCGGTAGGGTCCTTCTTAGGAATGATGAGGCTGGGGGAGGCGTATTGGCTGGATGATCGGCGGATGCGACCTGCTTCAATGTGTTGGTCTAGCAGCTTCCTCCACGCCACCAAATGTTTGCCCGGGTAAGCGTATTGCTTCTCATTGAAGACTGCATTTGTGTCAGTCAAGACAATCTTGTGCCGCACAGACGAATTTTCCTTCTGCATCAGTTTTGGGAAGGAGCCATCGGTGAAAAGTCCATCTGTTTCTGCTTCCTCCGAAATCGCTGGAATGTCCACAGGGAACAGGTCCTCAAATTCCGCCAGTATTTCCAATTCTGCTTGCTCACAAGGGTACTCAGCTGGGGCGTTTGGTGTGGATAAGACAGCAATGTTTTCAATTGTTGGATTCATTTCAGTTTGTCGGTAATCAATAATAGTTCGACCGGTCTGGTCACAACGTAGCAAGCGGGAAACAATAGAGACAGAGAGGCGGAAAGCGGAAAGGAAAGGAGTCCCCAAAATCAAGTCGTATGATCCAGATATTGGGCCAACCTTAAGATGAACATCCTTGAAAGACCAGTCAGAGGCCGGATCCGATAGCGTGGCCAGGACGTGCTGTCGAAGGATGATAGGGGTTGTTGGTTGTTCATGTAGTGCTAGACTAACCACCGTTGGGCGGGGGGAAACTTGACGGGTGAGGTCGGACAATGCCACTGCTTCCTCACTTATCAAGTTGATTTCCGATCCTGTATCAACCAGTCCACGTAAGCGCTTCCCCTTGAGTAGGAGTTCAATGATGAGGCGGGGTCGATTTTGAGGTACTACATACCTTTCTTGCTTGGATCGGTTGAGTTCCTCGTCCAGGGCTGCCAAAGCTGATACAGCTGCAGAGTCTAGGTCCGGGAATTCTTCTGTTCCAGAAACTCCTGCCACTGATGCTGAACGATTCAATGGTCTGCCCGCTGGGGCGTGGGTTGGTCTTCCTGCGCCAGCCACTGAGCTAGGGCCTCTTGCGCCCGGCGGCTTGTAATCCAAGGGTTTGTTGGGAGCGGTGAAGTTCGTGGGGATGATGACGCGGGAGCGGTCCGCTGGACCTGGGCAGGCACCATGTGCGCTACCACAGTTCTTCTTGCAATAGTGACATAGTCCTTTAGAGTCGAGGAATGAGTGAATTCGCCACAAAACCTCTTCACGGTTTGGACGGGGGCTTGAGTGATTTGGCACGGGTGGGGCTGAGCTGCGGCCTCTAGGGGCAATCCGTTTGGGTATGCTGTCGAATAAGCCTGTTGCTCGGCGCTCAAACCCACCGTAAACAAACGGCGATACCAGTAGGAGTTCAAAGTCATGGACTTTGGCTTTAAGTGCAGCTGTCATGCCGAAGGTGACTGCTTCAGCTAGCGCAAAGTCGGATACCGTCTCTTGGTTGAAATTCACAAGACTTTGCAGTGTCCTTGCCCGAGTACTGTAGGTCAAGAAGGATTCGGAGTCGGCCATCTCCAGCCTGACAATCTGTTCGCGAAGTTTGGAATCCCACAAGGCTGGGAGAGCGAAGTCGAAAAGTTTTGTTTTGAAGTCTTTCCATGACCCACGGCTGTGGGTCGCGGCATTGTTCGCGTAGAAGGAGAGGGTGTTTGTTTCACGAACGAGGCCTCCTGCGATGCGGATTTTATCCGAATCAAGGGAGACACCCTTTGTTTCAAAAAAAATCTCTAAGGATCGGGCCCAGTTGAGGAAGGGCTCGACTGTTTGAAACGGTCCTTGATAAACGGGACCATCGGCGATGCAAAATCGTTGTAGATCGACACCGCCGTCCGTTGGACGAGGAGGAGGTTCGGTACCTTCTTGTTTAACTGACAGGAGGAGGAGAGCCTCCTCTAGTCGTGCTATTCGGTCGGCGTTCGCGACACGCTCGGCCGCTGCAGCTTCTCGGTCCGCTAGGCTTTGAGAAAGGCTGGCCTGTTGAGTCGCCAGAAGAAGTCGAACCAAATCCCGGGTCGACGAAAGGTCTTTCGCCGGGTCCGACGGTAGTTCTTTCCTGGACTCGGGTTGTTTCTCCGTCGCCGAGGACAACACTGCCGGCTGTTTGTCCGTCGCCGAGGACGGTACTGTCGGTGGCTTGGGACCGGGGTTGGGGAGGTCAGTGGGGGTGGAAGTCGATGCCGTCTGCATCGTTGAAAGCGTTAGAAAGGGGGAGGGGGGAGGGAAGACGGTGGGGGGGTCGGGTAGGCTGGCTGTGATGGGCGTCGACGGCCGAGAGCTGGGTTGAGATGCGGGCAGTGGCAACTCAGCAGGTTCCTTTATGTTTGCTGTGCTCTCAGCGCGAGTTTCAGTAGGAACGTTTATAGCTGCCGTTTCCTCAGAGCGAGCCGCTTTCAGGCGACGTTTTTCAGCGTTTGCCGCGCGAAAAGCAGCGTCCGGGTCAGAGAGTGGAGTAAAGAGGTTGATGCTTGAAATTGTCCGTCTGGTTGACATCAACGAGTCCACGGGCAACGAGTTATTGGGTGATTGATGGTACGAGAAAAAAAAAGTGTAAGCACTACGATTTAGTGCTTCACTACCGTCGATAATCAACAGGCTCAATAGCCTGAGGGAGAGATTCTAGGACCAACGATGCTATATTTCAGATTGAGCTAGCTCAGTAGTGATGGTTAACGGATCTCTCTGTAAGTACAACTGTTGAATAAAAGGAACCAAAGAAGAGAGAAAGAAAAGAGGAATGATAATCTTACCTAGCTCAGTAGTGATGGTTAACGGATCTCTACCGAGCTAGGAAGGTGGGGGAGACGATGGAGTTAAGAGTTGAGTCGAAATTGAGAATGTGTGATCTTGTTGTGATAGGTATGTGAACCCGCAAGACGAGGGGTTACAGGTACGCGAAGTACCCTTATAAGGGTACCGCGGTACCCTTATAAGGGTACCGCGGCTCACGTAAGCCTCTCAAATCAAGAGGCTTACGTGAGCCCACAGGCGTGCAAAGCCTGCACGCCTGTCCAAAGGGCGTGCAGGCTTTGCACGCCTTCCAGACAGGCGTGCAGGCTCTGCACGCCTGTCTGGCACGCCTGCTCGCCATGTGCACGCCTATTGTAGGCGTGCACATGGCGTGCGGCATGCGGGGGATGGCGTGCGGGAGATTGCACGCCTAAAAAAAAGGCGTGCAGCCCCCGCACGCCTTTTTTTAAGGCGTTTGGGGAGGCGTGCGCACGCCCTTTGGGCGTGCCGCTATCAAGCCCCTTTTTTTATGGGGCTTGATAGCGGCACGCCCCCCCATACGCCTAAAAAAAAGGCGTGCAGGGGCTGCACGCCTTCCCAACCAGGCGTGCAAACCCCCGCACGCCCTCCCCCGCATGCCGCGCGCCATCCGCACGCCTACAAATGGCGTGAGGACGGCCGGCTCGGCGTGCGGCCCCACCGGACAGGCGTGCTGGCCATGCACGCCTGTCTGGAGGGCGTGCAGGCCTTGCACGCCCTCCGGACAGGTGTGCACGGCTGGCATGCCTGTCCGGCCAGGCTCACGTAAGCCTCTTGAATCAAGAGGCTTATGTGAGCCCCTTGGTGCCCTTATAAGGGTACCGTTTGGTACCCTCATAAGGGTACCACTTGGTACCCTTATGAGGGTACCACTCGGTACTCTTATAAGGGTATTGTTTGGTACCCTTATAAGGGTACCACTCGGTACCTTTATAAGGGTACCGTTTGGTACCCTTATAAGGGTACCAGGTGGTACCCTTATAAGGGTACCAAACGGTACCCTTATAAGGGCACCAAACGGTACCCTTATAAGGGTACCGAGTGGTACCCTTATAAGGGTACCAAACGGTACCCTTATAAGGGCACCAAACGGTACCCTTATAAGGGTACCGAGTGGTACCCTTCTAAGGGTACCAAACAGTACCCTTATAAGGGCACCAAACGGTACCCTTATAAGGGTACCGAGTGGTACCCTTATAAGGGTACCGAGTGGTACCCTTATAAGGGTACCGAGTGGTACCCTTATAAGGGTACCGAGTGGTACCCTTATAAGGGTACCGAGTGGTACCCTTATAAGGTTACCGAGTTGTACCCTTATAAGGGTACCGAGTGGTACCCTTATAAGGGTACCAAACGGTACCAAGTGGTACCCTCATAAGGGTACCGAGTGGTAACCTTATAAGGGTACCAAACGGTACCCTCATAAGGGCACCAAGGGGCTCACGTAAGCCTCTTGATTTGAGAGGCTTACGTGAGCCTGGCCGGACAGGCGTGCCAGCGGTGCACTCCTGTCAGGAGGGCGTGCAAGGCCTGCAGGCCCTCCAGACAGGCGTGCATGGCCAGCACGCCTGTCCGGCGGGGCCGCACGCCAAGCCGGCCGTTCTCACACCATTTGTAGGAGTGTGGACGGCGTGCGGCATGCGGGGAAGGGCGTGCGGGGGTTTGCACGCCTGTGTGGGAAGGTGCCCTTATAAGGGTACCGTTTGGTACCCTTATAAGGGTACCAAACGGTACCCTTATAAGGGTACCGAGTGGTACCCTTATAAGGGTACCAAACGGTACCGAGTGGTACCCTTATAAGGGTACCAAACGGTACCGAGTGGTACCCTTATAAGGGTACCAAACGGTACCGAGTGGTACCCTTATAAGGGTACCAAACGGTACCGAGTGGTACCCTTATAAGGGTACCAAACGGTACCGAGTGGTACCCTTATAAGGGTACCAAACGGTACCGAGTGGTACCCTTATAAGGGTACCAAACGGTACCGAGTGGTACCCTTATAAGGGTACCAAACGGTACCGAGTGGTACCCTTATAAGGGTACCAAACGGTACCGAGTGGTACCCTTATAAGGGTACCAAACGGTACCGAGTGGTACCCTTATAAGGGTACCAAACGGTACCGAGTGGTACCCTTATAAGGGTACCAAACGGTACCCTTATAAGGGTACCAAACGGTACCGAGTGGTACCCTTATAAGGGTACCAAACGGTACCCTTATAAGGGTACCGAGTGGTACCCTCATAAGGGTACCAAGTGGTACCCTTATAAGGGTACCAAACAGTACCCTTATAAGGGCACCAAGGGGCTCATGTAAGCCTCTCAATTCGAGAGGCTTACGTGAGCCTGGCCAGACAGGCGTGCCAGCCGTGCACGCCTGTCCGGAGGGCGTGCAAGGCCTGCACGCCCTCCAGACAGGCGTGCATGACCAGCACGCCTGTCCGGCGGGGCCGCACGCCAAGCCGGCCGTCCTCACGCCATTTGTAGGCGTGCGGACGGCGTGCGGCATGCGGGGGTTTGCACGCCTGTGTGGGAAGGCGTGCAGCCCCCGCACGCCTTTTTTTTAGGCGTTTGGGGGGGCGTGCGCACGCCCTTCGGGCGTGCCGCTATCAAGCCCCTTTTTTTATCAATGTGATTAAGGATTTTTCATTTCTGTAACTAGGAAACAAGGTTGTGATTTCTCTGATCAATTCTTTTTCAAATGGTCTGCTGAATCGAATTGCTCATTGAAATCTCATTTAATGACAAGGCAACATAAATTTTGGACTTCAGAGAGTCTATGTGTGAAGCTCAGTCTGATGATCAAGTATATGGTTAAGTTGAACAGGTGAATGGTTTCACAATCAATTTTTAATCTTTGTGTGATTCTAATGATCCATCAATCAACAAAATTCATTGTGAAAAAAGACAACATGAAACTAATTGTGTGCTTTAGTTATGTATGATTTGAGAAAAAACTCCAGTCAAGAAATGCTGTTGAGTTTATCAACAAGTAGTTGATTGCCTGATTGGTTACAAACTGCTCAAATCCTACAGAGTGATGCAGTAGAAACTTGGGTTCTCAAGAGAGGTGGTGTCGGCATCAGTGCATTAGAAACCACCAAGTCTCGCGGAACTGGATGGTAGGTGCCGAGGTACAGCTTCTATAGTCAGAAGCGGGATCCTTCCTCTCATGGCAAGCTCAGCTTGAACAAAAGTGAAATTCAAGTGGGTGGTTGCATTGCGCCGCTTATCAATGAAGCGCATTACACGGTTCAATCAAGTGGGTGGTCACATTCCGCCGCTTAGCAAAGAAACCCAGTACATGGTTCATGCTGCGGTGGTATGGAGCTTGAGCTTGTTGGTTGGTGCCTGTGCAGCTGCTGTTGCTCAGCAAGTGCCTTGGATAGTGAGTTGCCTGGCTTGTGACGACCTTGAGAAATGTGAAACGGCAAAAACTGAGGATGTATGTTAAATCGGCAGAAGATATGACATGGTCAGTCTCAAGTGGTGGTCATGATGAGAAAACCCAGAAGAATCATGGGATGTCAGGCCATGCTTATGACATCTGTTTTGAACATTCATATCACTTGGAGTGATTGGTGTATTGATCTTGGCCCATGATCCTAATCCCTCACTCTCACTCTGGGAGCGGGAGTTGGCAAATCCTGTCCAGGGGGACTGCAAGCTATTGGAAGACGCTGGCTGATGCACCTGGTACTGGTTGTAAGGATCTTGTGAATAAAACTGTTGAGGCGCGTTGTTGCAGGGCAGAAAACGAAGGGATGAAGCCGGGTTCATGTCATTGTGAGACTCAAAAGAATAAGCATTAGGTTCTCCTGGCTTTTTTAATTCTAGCAAGACTGGAACAGCATGGGATTTAGATGAATTCGCGGGTGCTTGGGATTGATGAAGAGTAGGATAACAGCGCAAATGTGACAAATGGCCCTTTCAAAGGTTTGACTGATGGTTGTCAGATTTTTCCTGTTGAAGTGCGTCTTGCAAATCAGAGTCTTGTTTGGATCTCTCGGAGCTCAAAGTAGAGCAGGTAGCACTCTCTGTGGGAAGTAGAGCTGGGCTTCCCACCGGCGACTCTTGAATTTCATCACTCAAAAGCAACAGGCGGATAGCAGCTGTTCTGGTTCACACCCCTGGTCTTAAACTGGCTGTAACAACCAAGCCCAAATTGTGGTCTTTCTAGATGCTCAACTATGATCACCACTTTGATAAGCACGTAGTTTTATTTCTGAATTTAAGCCAAGCATCACATTGTATAGACTGTTTAAGATCAGTTATTCAAAAGAAGGGCATACAGTATCATATGACCAAAGGGGAGGAAAGAATGCATGTACATGTTGCATGACTTTGTCAATAAGAGAGGGGAAGCACTTGAAGAGGATAGTCTAAAGGAATCCTCTCTTTAATGACAAGCCTGGAAGCAAATTGATTGATCAAACAAAGGTATCTAATCAATGGTTCAGGGGGATAGAGGATAAAAATTTAAGTTCTGGATTGATGGCGGTACCTCTCGCGTCGATCTTTATTACAGAGTGAAGAGAAATCTGATTCCATTACATTACTAGGTTGAGCTGTAATGGGCATGAAGCAACTCCTCTTGGGCATATCATTGGAGCAGTTGTCTGGTCTAGGGGGAGACTGCCTATTCCTGAAGGTTGGATGGGGAAGGGTCGGCATTTGAGCTCTTAAATTAGCGTAGAGCTGATCCACAACAGCCTCTGGGGTTTGTTCCTCTTGTGGGGCGCTCCGCGCAAATGAAAAAATTGGCTATCTCCATCAAGCGTGTGGTTGCATTGCGGCGTCTTCTCCAATTGCCTATCGCGCCGTTCATGTGGTTGCGTGTAGGAGCTGCTGTGGCACGGCGGTCGCTGGAGCTGTGGTTGCAGCACTGGCTGGTGTTGTGGTGCTGGCACCAGAAACACTGAGGGGTCCTGGGAAGCCAAAGGCTCCTTGTACTTGAATGGAGTCCTCTCCATGGTGATGACCACTTCTCTGGAGAGGGGTCTATTAACCGGCTGGTTTCCCTGCTCATTGTAACCTCTCAAGGGCGGCTGCGCTAAGGGAGTAGCTGAAGGGTCAGGGAGCTCGTTGATACTAGAGTTTCTGATGGTTCCAGGCAGGTCTGCAGCGCAGATTGATCCGACGGCTCTGTCAAGCTCAGCAGCTCTTTGCAGCGGCGGCTTCAGGCTTGTATAAGGTACCGAGCTGAGATCTGGCAGCTCTTGGGGACTCGGAGGCTCTGGCAGGCTCAAGGGAGTTGGGTCGAGGTTCATTAGGCTGGGGTTGACATTTGTTTGGCCACCTTGATTCTCCTGGCCATGGTACAGCTGGGGAGGAGTTCGTATCTGCGCTACTGGTTGTAAGGTACCAATCTGGTTTCCCATAGTTCCTGGAGCTGGTATTGGCACCATATTCTTGGTGGCTGGAGGTGATGGTGGCAGCAGAGGTTGGGGGTGTCTTGGTACTGGAAGCAGAGGAGCAAGAGGGCCGGGGGGAGCCATACTCTCCTGGTATACTGAGTGGCCTCTCTCCACAGCAATAATCACTAGCCCGGAGGGGGATTGGTTGAAGCTGGCGTAGAGTGGGGTTGACGCCTGATGTACTGGAGGGCCGTGGGAAGCCATAAGCTCCTGGTACTTGGCATGGTTCTGTTCAGCTGTATTGGTGCTCCTGGCCGTGGTGCGGCTGGGGAGGAGATTGGTGTTGCACTACCGGCTGTAAGATATTGAACTGGGGTCCAGAACTGAGTACTAATGGTCCTGGCTCTGGTAGTGGTGGCTTGTTGGCAGGAGTTTGCGGTGGAAGTAGCAATCGCGGGTGTTGTGGTACAGGCAGTTGGGCCAGCAGTTTGAGCTGGAGTAACTCCTCTATGTTGTTGCTCTCCCAGGCCGGAGGACTGATCTCTCATTGGACGGACACGTTCCACGGAAGCTGGGCTGAGCTCACCGACGACCTCAAAGTCTGTGCGGAGTTCTTTTTCTGTTGCAAGTTCTTTATTGAGCTGTTCATTGTGCAAGAGGTCTTTTCTGGTTCTTTCTGGAAAGATGCTTCGCGGTGGGAGTCCAATGATTGAAGAGAGCTGCAATGGTTGCAGATAACCATGAACTAGGAAGCTGAGTGAGTCCGGCGGCAAACAGTAGTGGTGCTGAGGGAAGGTAAGTTTCTAGCGGCGGCAACGACGGAAGGTTGGTTGCGCAGGTGGGATTGGCAAAAAGCAGAAGGCAAACAGAGAGAGGGTCTGCTTCAGACTCTTGGAAGTAATTATTATAAAAGCTTTCAATGAAGGATGGGAAGCCAGGAAAGAGCCTTAATAATTTTTGGCATCACTTCTAGCTGTTTTTTACGGAAAAGAGAGAAATAGGGGAGGCCTTATGGAAATTTTTTTTGTTAGTTTATTTTAATAATTATGATTCTTTTTAGAATGACTATGTTAAAGAAGATAGGTCTTTTGAATGAGATATTTCCTGATGAGGCCCCCAATTGTGAGCCTGGGCCTCTACGGTGGCAGCAGGACACAAGGATGGGGGCACAATAGTTGTATTCCAGAAGAAGGAAAGGGGGAAGACAACTATAATAGAAGGAGTAAAGATGATGATGATGATGATGAGCTTTAAGCTTATTTATTCTTCTCTAACCTTTATAGGTGAGGTATCTGACTCAATCCAGAAGGAGAGTAATAAGCGGTGCAGTGCAACTCGCCTCCTCTTTTACCAAGCAGTAAGAGGGCACTCAAAAGAAACTGAGGAAGATAACTATGATGCTGCTCTGTAGGCAATGATGATGTTCGTTTCTTCTTATCTTTGATTGAATGAATAGAGAGAAAGAGAAAGTGGAGAGAAAGGTGAGGTGGAGACAGAGCTCAGAATAAACTGAGAAGGAATCAAGAGAATGAGGAAAGACTGCTTACTATTCAAGAAGATGACACCTAGTGACTACTGGGTAGGGAAAAGGTGGGACCTTGGAGTGTTGAATAGTGAGGAGTGTTGTCCTGATTGCTTGATTGCTTCTGAGTTGGTGGTTCTGGGTTGATGATCTGAGTTTTTCATCAGCTCACTGCGGGGAGTGATGAAACCAGAAGTTCAAATTGAATATATTCAATATGTTGTAGAACTTAGAAAATAAAAGAATGTTGAATATTAATCCACTTTATGGTGGAATGATACAACACAATTATCTACATGTAATAGATCAAAATGATCATAAAATTCTAGAGAATGAGAGTAATTCAATGTTGAAGCCTTTTGGGCAACAGTGTTGTCTCTAAGGCTGACATAGTCTATGTTGTATGGAGATACACAACAGCTATGCAGCATCCGGTCTTTGTACATATGTATGTATTTACATAAACCTGCAAATGGCTCAGTTAGCTCAACCAGATTTTGGCAGAACTCAGCGCTCTTCAACACTTGAAGAGAGCCCAAGAGAACTGCACATCTCACTCACCAGAACAAAAACCAGACAGCTGAGTTGTCACCATCAGGTTTCCAAAGTAACAGCATCCCCAGCAAACTTGCTAATTGGGGGCCTGCAACCCCAGTTTAGCAAGTTAATCTGGGGTCCAGTAGTCCCGCCATTGGACTTGCCTACAGATACTCTTTGGCACCCAGGATCCCCCATGATGACCAGTCATCAAGGTGTGTACACCTCAATGACTGGTCATCAAGGTGTCCACACCTCAATGACTGGTCCATTGAGGTGTCCACACCTCGATGACTGGTCCATTGAGGTGTCCACACCTCAATGACTGGGCATGGAGGTGTACACAACTCAATGACCGGTCATTGAGGTGTGGACACCTCCATGACCAGTCATTGAGGTGGAAATTGAAATGACTCCTCTCAATGACAGGCGGACTATTGGTCACCGAGAGGAGTTACTCCTCTCGATGAAAGGCAGAGTACCGGTCACCAAGAGGAGCAGCTCCTCTCAATGACCGTCACAGTACCGGCCACCGAGAGGAGTTACTCCTCTCAATGACTGGCACAGTACCGGTTACTGAGAGGAGGAGCTCCTCTCGATGACCAGCACAGTAACGGTCACCGGGAGGAGGAGCTCTTCTTGATGACTGGCAGATTACCGTTCACCGAGAGGAGTTACTCCTCTTGATGAACGTCAGAGTACCGGTCACGGAGAGGAGTTACTCCTCTCGATGACCGGCACGGTACCGGTCACTGGGAGCAGGAGCTCCTCTTGATGACCGGCACAGTACCGGTCACTGGGAGGAGGAGCTCCTCTTGATGACTGGGACAGTACCAGTCACCAAGAGGAGTTACTCCTCTCAATGACCGGCACAGTACCGGTCACTGATAGGAAAAGCTCCTCTCAATGACTGGTCTGTACCGGTCATCGAGAGGAGCTTCTCCTCCTGTTGACCGGTACTGTATCGGTCATCGAAAGGAGTAACTCCTCTTGGTGGCCGGTCTGTACCGGTCATTGAGAGGAGCTTCTCCTCCCAGTGACCGGTACTGTGCCGGTCATCAAGAGGAGCTCCTCCTCTCAGTGACCGGTACTGTGCCGGTCATTGAGAGGAGCTCCTCCTCTCAGTGACGGGTACTGTGCTGGTCATCAAGAGGAGTTATTGGTGACCAGTACTGTACCGGTCGTCAAGAGGAGCTCCTCCTCTTGGTGACAGGCACTGTAACGGTTGTTGAGAGGAGCTCCTCCTCTTGGTGACCGGTACTGTACCGGTCGTCGAGAGGAGGAGCTCCTCTCGGTGACCGGTAAGCTGCCTTTCATTGAGAGGAGTAACTCCTCTTGGTAACCAGTACTCTGCCGGTCCTCGAGAGGAGCTCCTCCTCCCGGTGACCGGTACTGTGCTGGTCATTGAAAGGAGCTCCTCCTCCCGGTGACTGGTACTGTGCCGGTCGTTGAGAGGAGCTCCTCCTCTCAATGACCACTGCTTGCCGGGCTGGTAGTACCAGCCCAGCGAGTGGGTCTACGCTTGCTGAGCTGGCAGTACATTGGCGAGCTGTGCTCACTAGCTTGGGTGACTTGGTGAGCAGTGCTTACTGAGCTGTCATGAGTTGTGGAACAAGCGGTGTTCACCCAGTTGTGTCAATGAGGAGTGCTCAGTGCTCACCGCAACTGAGGATGTATTGCGCAGGTTGGAGTGCTGAGCTGTCATGTACATAAATATGTATATGGCCTGTATGGCACAAAGGGGGTTGAGCTGAGCGACACACGGTAGTAGGTGTGGAGTAGCTTCAGAGCTGCAACAAAAGTTACATGATGTCACTTGATAGCAAGAGAAAATTGTTTTTTCGTTGTCATAGCATCTTTAATGACAACAAAGTCAGTCACAAAGGTGTGTTCAAAGAACTTCAGTCTAATTCTGATAATACCCAATGTTTCAATGGAGCTATTACAACTGTAAAATTTATCTCTACATTGAGCAAAGATAAATTTCTCCCAGTTTGGGTTCAGTTTAGAGAGATAACTATCTCCTATTACTGATTTGAAGGCTCCAGAATCCAATAAGACATCACAAGGTTTATCATTACAAGACATGATGACAGTTCTATTCCCTCCTGCTATGGGATGAAGGAAATAATTTTCTGGCCTAATCTCTAATGCTCCTAAAAAATCAGGTTGTGGTTGAGTATCTTCTTCAGATTCAGAATTGATTACAAATTCAGGTACTTGGTCTTCAACCACATTTGCCATTTTCCTGGTACTTTTAGGGCAACTTCTAGAATTGTGGCCTTTGTCATTGCAAATGGAACACTTCCCTGAGTTAGGCTTGTTAGAGATATCTTTTGACTTGTCCTCAGAAGCATTAGAGCTGGTTTTAGATTTGTCATCTGAATTTTTACTAGACATGTTAGAGTTATAAGGGACATTTCTTCCACCAAATCTAGTATATTCAGCTATATCTTCTAGAGCATTAATCAAAACACTCAGTTGAACACTGTCTCTAACAACATTCCTAACTTGTAAGTTAACGTCACCATCCATCTGATTAAGTAACTTGAACATGGCACTTTCAGCTGTAATGGTAGGGTCAAAGGACTTCAACCTCTTATGCTGTCTGGTAACCCAGACAGAAGCAGACACTGTTCCAGGGATGAATTTGTCTTTATCAAACGCTAGCATAACCTCCCTTCTCCAGGAAGCTGTGCTGTATTTGGACATGATGGCACCCTTCCAGTAGGTCCATGATTGGAATCTTACTTCCTCTCTAGTGCTTAAAAACCATTGTTTTGCTGGGCGTTTAAACAAATTTTTAAGTCTGGCAACAATGAATCTGTCATAACACATGCTATCTTCTTTTATAGCATCAATGGCCTTGATAAATTCTACATGATTGTATTCTCCTTCACCACTGAAAGTAGGCCATGATTCTAACTTAGTAAGAGATTGCATGATAATCCTATTGGTGTCATTCTGCATATGCATCTCTGGTGCAGCACTTTGTGAATGCGCAGCGTAAGAGTTGGGAAATATTCCTGGAGTGGGTCCTTGTTTCATAAAAGGAAAGTTTGGCTGTAGGTAATCAGGTCTATTTGGAGCATTTCCCTGTGGAACCAAAGGGGATCCAGTAGCTCTAGCCTTGCCTTTGTCCTCAAAGGCATTCATCTGATTGGAGGAAGTTAACAACCCTACTAGGATGTCAAATATTTCCTTTCTTTCTTTCTCAAAAGCTAAGAACCTATTTTCTAAAGCTTGGACTGGATTTACTGACAAGTCAATGAGATTTTCAACTTTGTCATTTAACTCCCCCAAAAATTCATGATCTAATTTCAACTCTAAAATTTTATCATGACATGGACAAACATATCCAGAATTATGTTGGGTCTGTCCAACAACTGGATTAGGTGAGTTGTCACTTTCATGGTTGTGGCAAGAAGATTTACTAGATGGTTTTCTAGAAGATTGCTTATCTATATCAGATTTCTCTTCATGTCCAGAAGACTGAACAGTCAAGAGATTCTTGATAGAGTCCAACCCTTCAGACAATTTGGAGAAGTTTTCTTCTTGTTGGTGAGAAAAAACTTGGACATCATCAGAATGTTGCATAAAACATTTTTCTTGAAATAATTCAAAATTATTAAATAGAGTACCAGATAGAGAATCCCAGTACCTTTTTAAATTGTCCAACAAGGGTTCTTCAGACAATTTATGTAACTTTTTGTCAAAATTTTCTTGTAAGGAATGCAGGTCCTTCTTGATGTCAAGCAAATGATTGCTATTGCTCACATACATCTTAGTGAATTTGGAATTCAAAGATTCTGAGGAAGTTTTGACTTCATTGGTAACTGAAGTTAAAGATTCTAATTTCTTAAGAAAGGAGAAACAATTTTCACTAACAAATTGTAAAGACTTGAACTTAGTCAAAACAGTATCTTGGCTCTGATGCATAGAATTTTTAAAATCTAAAATAGAGTTACCATTATAATTAACTTTCTTTGGAATTTTAAGACAATGATCATCTATAATTTTCTCTAAAGTTACAAAGAGATTGCTTAATAATTCAAGCATTACATCCTTGCTCAATTCTTGGGGAGAGAGCTTCACCCCCTTTGGGGTCAACGAGTTCCGCTCTCGCGATTTTGTCTTCTCATCGCGTCTAGAGTTTGAAACTGGCCCTGCATGGTACGACCGATGCGGATCATTTCCTCGTGAATCGAGGCTTGGTAACCCCTGCGGCGATTGCAACAAGAGTTTCTTTGATTCTTGTGTTGCGGAGGAGGGGGAGATCAAGACCTCCTGTTCCCAAATGACCTGCTGGTATAGGTCTGTCGCGCCTGGCGATTGTTTTTTCTGCAATTTGCCGCGGTATTTGTGCGCGGCGCCTGCACGTTGCTCTGCGTTGGACGTGTCGGGAGCAAAATCAGAGGTGGCGGCATAGCCCCTGGGAACTGAGTAACTCCTGGAGGAGGTGGTGCCATGATGGGTGGAGGTGCCGCTGTTTGGGGCTGGGTCACTGTAGGTTGCGGAGCCAGCTGCGGGAGCGGTTGATCCAGTAAGTCCACCTCAATCGATTTGTCGCGCAATTGCGGAGTTTCGTTCGTCGGCAATGGCGGTGGTTGGACTTCCTCTGGTGGAGGAGGAATCTCTTCCTCCACCATGGGTTGATCAGTGGCTATAGTGGGAGCTGGAGAACTCGGAAAAGTCATGTTTCTGATCCGATCAAGGACTCCCGGAGGTATGTCCTCCGGGTGAGACGTCCTCTTGAACCACAAACTCATTCGCGGGTGTCTGATCTGCTTGCAGCACAGCCTCAGGGGATTCCATCCGTGGAAGAGGCGGAGGAAATCCTCTTCTGCGACTTTGGGATCCAAGAACATCTGGATCTTGGCTGCTAATTTTGCACCAAGGAGCTGGCAGGACGGATCGTCGGCGTTCTGGAGGAAGAGAGCTTGCTGGGACTCTACCGTCTGCAGTAGAGCTTTTACCCTTGGCGGGTAACTTGCAAACTGATCTTCCTCTAGGTGCTCCCATGAGGTTGTTGGGTGGGACAAGGGGTTTGTTGGACGACCTGGTACTTGTTGGCATAGTTGATCAGAAGCAGAAATCAACCAGGAGTAAAAAAAGAAAAAGAAAAAGGGCTCACCGGTTCCTGTGAGATGATTATGGATGTCTAGGTCTGACTCTCCTGAGGTTTTATAGCCCTCCAATAATTTGGAATCTTTAGGCTTCACTGAAGATCCCGAGTGATTCAATGGTGTTACGGCTGTGGCGCCTTGCGGAACAAAATAGTTTGATTTGAAACAAGGAACTGAGGTTTTTGACTCAGAAACTAATCTCTTAGGTTCAAAGACTCCTGAAGCAGAGTTTGATTTCTGTTGAGTCTTGGTCTTAGTTGGTTGCAATTCAAGAAGTTCATGAATAGATTTTTTCTCGGCCGCAACTTTATGTTGAGAAGATAGATTAGTCGGTCCTTTTGGTATGGAGACTTTCTTTAGTAATTTGGCCTGAGGTTTAGAATTACTGTGGAACGGATCGTCTCAATCAATAACTGAACCTTTAGCTGACTTCCCAGAAGGGTTTGCTCCAGCTTTAACCGTACTAGGAGAGTGAGAAGTTCCTTCTGCAATTGGTACTGCAGAATTTGACTGGGAGCCAGTGGATTGCGAGGAACTTCCTGCGGCTTCAGGTTTTGATGGCAAAAATTTGGGCAGACAGAATTTCTCCTGTTTCTGCGTGATAGGAAGGGGTTTCGGTGGTGCCGCTGCTCTTACCGACTGAGCGTAGGTCTTAGCCAGATCAATTAGAGATGGCGAAGGAATCCTAGGACGTATGACAGCTGGTCTCGGAGCAGGCGCTTCGCTAGAGCGGATGGACGGATCGATGAGATTTGTTTCCTTGTTGACTTCACGTTCCCACTCAGACAGGACGAACTCCGGACTAATCGCAGTTTTTGAGTGACAGTGTTTCCCAGATGCTTTGGTCTGGACTTGCAAGTCAGACTTTGAGCCGTAGTATCTGGGTGCAGACACTGGGAAGAAGGGGTTAATTCAAGATAAACAAAAAAGTAATGAGGATGAGAGGAGACCGTAATTAGTAGGCTCACTGGTCTAGTACAGGCAAATTTTTCTTTTAGCAAGAGAAGATCGGATGGCGCTAGCTTCGCGTTTGTTTTGTATCTGTACAGAGAGGAGAGAGGAAAAGGAAGAGCTGTTTAGCTCTCTAATTCCCACTGAGAAAAAGATAATGGGAGCGGAAATGGAAACATTTCCGCGTATATGCCGAGTCAAACTCTAGGCAAAAAGACAAAAAAGCCGCCTAAGTAGCTTGATTATAATGAGCACCGGAAGGAAAATCCGGCAGGATGGTTGGCACCGGAAAAAAATCCGGCCAGACCCCCAAATGTCAGCCAGGGTCTCTTTAGTGACGACCAGGTGAATCTAAATAGCTATGCTAGCTATAACCACACCTCTAAGACTACTAGAGTGGAGGGGCTATCTCCTAGCCCTGATAGCTCTAGGGACGCACAATCTAGGATTGGCGCCAAGATTGAAGAGTGATGAGTGTAGGATACTGTTAATATAGGAACAGTATCCAAGAGTGGAAGGAAGAAAAGAATAAAAGATTAGCTTGATGTTGAGTAAATCCCCACTTACTAGTTATATACTGGTAAGAACTTCAGGTGGTATGTTGATAAGCTAAGGAAGGAGCGAAGAGGATACAACCTCACTCCTTTTAAGCCTTTTTCAAACAATGGCTCTCCCATCAAGTGGACATGCCCACAAGGGAGAGCTAAAGGATGGGGAGGATGAACCTCCCCATCTCGGATCCTTAGGAGAATATACCCTTTATGGGAAACAACAGAAGGATAGAATAGTCTTAAAGAATATGTCCTTGCAAGAACATCAGGATACTTGCGGGATATATTCTCAAAGGAATATACCCTTGCGAGGAAAAACAAGATTTAGTAAAAGGTTTGGGAAGGATATTCAAACTTTCCCATGATTTGTAGACTGAGTATAAATGCATAATGAATAATGTGTATATATAAAAAGTAGAATTAGTTTATGAAAAAAGCTTCATATCTAGATTGAGATTCGAAGAGAGGTCCTAAGGTAGAGGGGTAAAGGGGACTTTCTATATAACCACTGGACTATGTGTCTTATGCAACCATGTGGGCTGATAAGGTTAGAGCCTCAATGGTTGACAAAACAAACTACCAGGTCTTTAATCACGCTTGAAGGTGATGACAACTCAGTTCATTACACATTGAGACAATGATAAGAGTTACTGCCCATTGATGCAAATCCAAAGTGTATCTTCAAGTGTTTAAATTGCAACAGCATAGCTTATTAGCAAAAAATCCACATTGTTTTCCATTGCTTGGCTCTGTAAAAAAACAAAACTTCTTGGGACAAAGTAAACTTTGTTTACCCTGGCTTTCATTTCTCCCTGGCCTTGAATGTGTTTCAAGTTGACAGAATTCACAGCAAACTGTTTGAAAAAACACACATGTTTGATTTAATAAAGCCTCCTTAAGATCATACACTTTTCAAATGAGTAGGCATGTCAAGATTTTCAAAGTTCATCCCAGCTATTTCTAGAGGAATCATCTTTTATCTATTTGATTGTCCTTCCACATATGGTGTATCAAGCCCCGCTGGGCACAGGCCAAAGTCAGGCCATAAAAAGGCCAAGTGCGCTGGGCCAATCCCAGAGCGCGCGTGGCCACCTCTAAATCAAACTTGGCATACCCTCAACCTCGCTGGTCTCTCTGCAAACCCTCAGCTGGCACGGTCCAAAGCTTGGGCGTGCCCAACCCAAGCCTCGCTTGGCCACACCCAAGCCAGAGTGCCACGCCCGCCTATATCAAGGCCGCTGGCACTCCCCCTCACTACACACTCAAGATTGGGGGGTATCATTGTTAGATTACTTCACCTTAAATACATATAGACTAATTTACATGAAATACAATTTTTTCAATTAATTTTATTTTATTTTTTATTTTTTTTGTATTTTTTTGGCGGGTCAAAAGATGAATAAATGGAAAAGAAAAAAAAACAACTATTCATTTCGAAGGGGGGATAAAACTTGGCCAGTGATGTCCTGGAATTCAGAACAGGCGCAATACAAGCGCTGACAATGAGAAAAATAGTGTTGCGACTTTTCTGGGGTGATTACCTTGTTAATCGCATTTTTGATTTTGGAGACAAGAGCCGCTCAATTTTTTGGCTCTTGATTTCGAATGTAGGACTTAATTGAGTGGAAGCTGTACTCAATGGGATTTAAAAAGGGGGAGTAGGGCGGGAGGAACTCGAGTTTGATTGATTTTGAAGCGTCGAGCGAGTTTTTTGTTTTGTCAAATCGTTCGCCTTGATGTATAGGTGCGTTATCCATGATGATAACTGAATCCCGCGGAAGTCGGGCACCAAGGCTTCCAAGGAAGAGGCAGAACTCATCTGCCCCCACCCCTTTGGCCTCGTTGCCATTGGCGTTGAGAATCTCAAAGTAGTCAAATCCTTCCACCGATAAGGCAGCGATTAATGTTATCTGCTTTTTCTTTGGTACAAGACTGAGGACAGCAGGCTGGCCTGCAATAAAAAAAAAGGGATTCAATTGAAAATAGAATGAAAAAGAAAAAGAAAAGACACAAAAAGGGCACTGTACCTGAAGGGGCATATCCAAAAGGACGACCCGAGTGGAGATCAAATCCAGATTCATCAACAAAGACAACCTTCCGTCCAAGATCCAAACCACGACAATTAACAAAATTTGCACGTTGTTCAATCAATTCA